>JANHFX010029652.1:0-39365 GCA_027560015.1 Chloroceryle amazona
CCCTTTGGTCACTTCGGGCCAGCTGACCCAGCCGTGTCCCCTCTCCAGATCTTGTCCACCCCATCCCACTTCAGGGGGGATGTTGAAAACCAGCCTTGGTGCCGTGCAAGCCCTGCCCAGCAGCAGCCACAGCACGGGGGTGTTCCCAGCACCTCTCCAGCTCTCGGCGCAAAGCACGGTACTATGAGGGCTCCTATGGGGAAAATTAGCAGCAGCTCAGCCAGACCCAACATAGAACGTTCTATCTGACTTGTGTTTCCTTGAAGGAAAGAGCAAACAAGTCTCAAAGGAAGAATTCTGTCAACTTAGAGTTGCTTCATATCCATTACCAACCCCTGTGTCATGGAGAAGTCAAGAGTTCTTCAGACCAATTTTGAAAGAGTTTGTAGCATATTTTAGAATTGTCACTGACATTGGTGGATTCTTCTTTGCTTTGTGAATTCTTTGCTTTTGTTTTTAAAGTGAGTAATTGAGCTTCTCCCCCCCCACCCCGAAAAGAACAAAGAAAGGTTTAATGAGACTGATTTATTTTTTTTTTTCTGCTGAAGCTGTCAGTATCAACAGGAAGAGTGCAGCTGAGATGAGAAGTGGAAAAAATAGGTATTCTAAGATGTATTTTTACCCATGGCTAAACAAATAGTACTACGGAATGGTACTACTCTTCTTTGGGTACTAATAGGATGCCAAGCTGAATGTTAGGTATGGTTTTTTATACTTGTAGCCAAATGTGTATTATAATGTTTACAAGTACGTGAAAATCAACCTCAAACTGGTGGTGGTCTGGTTTTGTGTTTTTGCTGGTTGCCTCTAAAGAGCACTTGAAACATACAGTGTTCTAGGATCTGCTTCTGGGAATTTCTTCCTGCGACGTCCACTTCAAATATCATTCACAGCTTAAACACATTAGAACCACATGGCTTACTGTCAACTTAAAAAAGAAAAGAAAAATTGCCCTTAAGATTATTTTGGTGGGTGTTTTTTGTTTGGTTTGGTTTGGTGGTTTTTTTTTTTACTTAGCTACATTGTGAAAAGGCTGAAGCAGCAAATTTTTGGAGCTTCTGTAGATTCTGTGCTCCTACCATGTTTTTGTAACTACAGTTTTTCCAGTTTTAAAAATTAAATGTATCTTATTCTCAGAACTCAAAATGCTGCATTCTTTCCTTGACTTTCATGAAACTTGGCAGTCAATCCTGTGTTTCTTTAGCATTTCTGTATCCCCAGCTGAATGTGCTCAGAACTTCCTAGTGGTAAAGACTTTTTTTTATTGTTGGAACAAAGGCATGGCTTAAACAGTTTCAATTTTCAATTGAATACAACAGGTTTACAATCTAACATTTTATTATTTGGCATTTCTTTAGTAGTGAAGTGGTTTCAATCATTGAGATTATGGGAAAGGAAGATATATGTTCTGTTACTGACTGTGTTTTCTCCTGCCATTGAGAATAGATTTACTTCTCTATACCCTAAGATATAGGCATCTAATATGTTAGATTAATTAATTACTCAGAAGAGGCTTTAGAATTTTTTTTTTGAGAACAGCTCATCCCATCACAGGAGAAAAAGCACTGCAAAATGGCAGAGGAAAGAAACAGGAATCACCTGCAAAATCATAATCTCGTTTCTAATATTTAGAAATTTAGGTGGTCGTTTGGGATATTTTTTTATTGTTATTTGTTTCCAATTGCTCCTGTACTCAGTACTTTGAGAGCAGTTTTGCTTTGTGGCACTTTATGCTTCTGGACACCAGATGGTGCTGCTAAACTGTCTAATGTGTACTTTTGACACTTTTTTGGGGGATGAATTGATGCTTGACTTAGTTCCAAAATTAGTTCTGTATTTTTCCTAACAGGTGTATAGTCCAGGGTGCAGAACTGTGCCTGATAGCTCAGCACAACACCTTTGGCTGTTTAAGGACCGTGATCTGAAAAATTATAATGGAAACTGAAGTGTGTTGTAGAATCAATATTCTAGATCTCACTGGGCAAAACTTACCATCAGCTGGTGCTCCTCCTGCGTATATGCTGTGTAGAAAATCTTAATTTATATACTTAGAGATTTGATTTATTGAAGACTGGTTTTGGTTTTTCTTAGAACTTCCATTAGAAACTTTGCGGAGGTGGAGGAAGCTTTATTGCCAGGTTAAAACTGCAAAGGATAGCTCAGAGACTAATTAAACATAATGAAGCGATGATGAGGGTGGGTTTCAGTTTGGGGGGGGGGGGTTCTTAGACTTTTGTGGGGGATGAGATGGAGTAAGGCTTCTTGTTGTCCTCTTAATATTTGCTTGAGGAGGCATGATGTCTTAGCTATGTAATTGCATTGCAAACAACCGTGTACTGTGGTTTACATTTGACATTTGATTTCTATTTAAGTTGGCTATCATGTTTAATCAACTAATCTGCTAATCCCAGTTGTAGGGTTGAAGGCACAGAATAATACTTTGGGGTTTTAGCAGAATCCCAAAGGTTGGTGGTACAGTTTATTGCTGAACTGGAAATAATGGATTCAGATTTAAGCAGGGAGGAAATCTTTGATTGATATTTTATTGTACTTCTCTTACAAGGCTTTATTTCTTTTATAGATCCCCATATTAAAGTCTCTGGAAAAAAGGAAAATGTTAAAGAAGCGAAAGAGAAAATCATGTCTGTCTTGGACACTAAAGTAAGAAAGAACTTCTTTAGAGTGATACCTCAATCCCTAATTTTCTGTGGACATTGATCTCTTTAAATGGACTTACTTAAACAGAAGGTCTTTGTGGACATTCCAAAGCAAGATCCAATATATTCTTTCTGGGTGTTGATATTTGGGTATATTTAAACATGCTACAAGCAAATAGTTGCTTGAAGAACTTCTTCCCAATCTGAGCTATGCAGAAATAGTATTTCCAGCCATATGGCTAAAAGCATATGTAGTTGGTTCAATGGCTTGGACTTCTTTTACTTTAAAACATGAAATACAGCTTGACTGCAAACAGTAGATTATGCAGCCCCTTCAGTGATTCTAAAATTTTGTTTGTGTTTAAAATTCAATTTTAAGAGCAAGTATGCCATTCTATTTTTAGCTCTCACTGCAGTTTTATACTCTGAAGTGTTAGGACCAGACTTTACAAAACATCTAAATTTTGGGCAGGGGTCTCGTACGTTCATCACACTTTTTTTTCATTCAATAGCAAGTCTTTTGGGACAGTATGTATGGCTTCTGTGTGGCTGTATGCCAACTTTTTTTGTTTCTCTAAACAGATTGCCAGAAGGAATGTTCCAGTGATATGCACCATTTTTGAACTACTATTGCCAACATTATTATTGAATGTTGACAGTATGGCTTTTCAGAACAGCATTTGTTTATTTTAAACATTGATGTACATTTGTTAAAGGAGGAAAAAAATCCTGATATTTTAGGTCTCCTGGCTTTAATTTGCAAAAGTCTTCATCATAGGATACTTCTAGATCAGGCAGGGGTGTGTGACTGTAATTAAAAGAATGGAGAATGGATTGTAAAAGGAAGTTCAAGTCAGTTTATAAAAGCTGGGGCACATTTTAAAAGCCTTTAGACATTTTTGGAAAATATCTTTGGGGTATTTATTTCTGTGTTATTTCCTCAAGAAAATCTGAATGGTTCAGCATCTGACTGTGTTAAGAACATCTTACTTGAGTAGAAGTTAAGCCATCCATTAAGAAGTTAAGGATATGCTTTGGAAATACAATTTTTTTCATGTCACTTTTAGTTCCATTACTCTAAAATACTGTGAAATACTCTAAAATTCTGCTGTTAACAAATCTAACCACACGTGCTTGATTTGTAGAGCAATCGAGTAACCTTGAAGATGGATGTTTCCCATACAGAACATTCTCATGTGATAGGTAAAGGTGGCAACAATATTAAAAAGGTGATGGAGGAAACAGGATGCCACATCCATTTTCCAGACTCAAATAGGAATAATCAAGCAGAGAAAAGCAACCAAGTAAGTATTGTTTAATATTTTAACTCCTTGATACTGTAATTCCTGAGAGGATAAAACATTTCTAAACTACTTTTGTCAATTTGGGTTTGTTTGGTTTTTTGGGGAGGTGGGGGGGTGAGTTCACATTCAGGGAAATAGACTTTTGGTGTTTACACTCTGTGGAGAGCAAGGGAATTCCTAAGTGAACCAATCTTTATAAACAGATGGAAACAATTTGTCATGGCTGATCCCTTTCCATTTTTTTTAACTGAAATTCTTTTGAGCATACAGAAGTCAACAATTTAGTGTAAATGGCAGAGAAGTAGTATGAAAACCTGTGCTTTTGTAATTTTATTTTATTTTTTCCTGTTCAACTCCCTTACTTAGCATATTGATTAATTCCTTGGTGCTTTTGGCTTATGGTGTAACTTAGTTGAACACTAAACTTTTTTCCTGGTTGCTTAAGCCTGTGTAACCTAAGATGTCATAATAGTCATAGATTATTTCTTTTAAACTGGTTTTAGTTTTCAGCTTCTCTTTGGAAAACACAGTGTCACTGTGTGTAAAGTAAGTGGTGACCTCTCAAAAGAACACAGGTATCTGAAAAAGTTTTCCAGTGCCTGGTCTGAAAATGTGATGCTGTTTTTATTCTTTCAGGTGTCCATTGCAGGACAGCCAGCTGGAGTGGAGTCCGCAAGAGTTAGAATTCGGGTAATAGTTGTTAGTAGTTATTAATAGTTAGTTAATAATGTACTATTAACTAGTATTATTAATAGTTAATCGTTATTATTTGGGTGATAGCTATTTCAGTGTGGTGTTCCCTTGAAAACACCTGAAAGGAGAAAAAAGCCAAACGTATAGTTTTGAGAACCCTAGGTTTGTCTGTCTCTGCCTTAGGATAGCAGAATTGTAAGAACAAATGGGAATATCCATAGGAGTAAAATGCAAAGGGTATTATAAAAAAAGTGATTTATATTCTGGCTAAATTTTTAAGGTGGACCTTGAACCCAAAGTCTACAATATAAGATGTAAAGTATCCCCTGCTGCATTTAAAATTACATCTTAACTTTCCCTTCACATCTGGCCTGTAGATGCTCAGGCATCCTGTGTGTATCTATGACTTAGGAAAGGCAATTACTGCCTTGTTAACCATTTTCATGTGCAATTCGTGTAAATTTTGGTGGAATTCAGTTCCATTCTCCACTCACAGCATTTTTCTGCCTTTACCTTCAAGTTCTGACTTGTATGTGTAGTCTGGTATGGATAATTCTACATCTACGAATGAAAATGAAAAGTTGTGAAAACTTCCCACAGTTGTTGTAGTCCAGTATGTCACACAACTTTGGTCTTGACAGTCAGGAAGGCAGCTGATGTTTACTTAGCTTTGTAGCTGACTTCAGAGGTTTGATTTATCCATGACAGAAACCAGGCTTCTCCATGAAATCTTACAAATACTGACCTGTTTGTAAGTCTGCCTGGATAAAGGTGGGAAATAACCTGGTTTTGTGGTTGCTACATAGGTGCAAAAGTTTCTGTTGTTTGTTTGTTCATTTTCCAAAACAAGCCTAGAAAAAGGCAAAAAAACCCACCTCTTTTGTCCCTGGAAAAATCAGTGCCTATTTTCCAGCTCAAGATTTTATAATATTTTATAATAGATTATGTCAGTTTATATCTATTTATATTATATTGTCAGTTTAATCATCACTGACTAACACAATGTTATTCAGTAATAAAAATTTCATTTTAGTGAGTATGATTTGGTTTTCAATATTTCCTCCTCGATGATGTTGTAGGAGCTGCTTCCATTGGTACTCATGTTTGAATTGCCTATTGCTGGAATTCTTCAGCCAATCCCAGATCCTAATTCTCCCACAATTCAGCATATATGTCAGACGTATAATATTTCAGTGTCCTTTAAACAACGCTCTCGAATGTACGGTGCTACGGTCATTGTCAGAGGGTCCCAAAACAACACTAGTGCTGTCAAGGTAAGGTGCCTTCTTAATTAGGCTTATGCATGTGCTAAATGTAATTTAGATAATTAAGAATGATAATTAAGAATTTTACAATCTGCCTCTTCAGAGCTTGCTGCTGTTGTGTAATCACTTTTGAAGCCTGAGAGTTTGGGGTTTTTAAACTTAAGTGGTTTAGGTGAAGTGTAAAAATGCATAAAAAATAGTTTGGAGTATTTAAGTTTTTTTGTGCAAAGCTTTTAATCTGTTTTTTCATCTTTGACAAACCTGAGACAAATTTTGCAACTATACCTACCCAAATAAATTTTTATTGACTTTGAAACTGCTGAATGTGGGCAGAGAAGGTCTGATGGAACCAAGCCGTTCGACTTCATCTCAAGCACTTTACAATGACTATTAAACACTGCATTCTCTAACAGAGTGGGAATACTAGTTAGATTTTAGTCAATTCCTTTACTTTAACAAATCAATCAGGGTTTTTTTAAACAAAGCAAATTTTTCTGTATCTTGAGTGTGGAATATACATCAAGGAGACAGTCTGAAATGTTGTTTTGTGTGCCTGTGAAAACTGTCTCACCATTTTCTCTCTTTCACCCCGCAGGAAGGAACAGCCATGCTTTTAGAACACCTAGCTGGGAGCCTGGCCTCTGCAATCCCTGTGAGCACACAGCTGGACATTGCAGCACAGCATCATCTCTTTATGATGGGTCGAAATGGCAGCAACATCAAACATATCATGCAGAGGACTGGTGCTCAGATCCACTTCCCTGACCCTAGTAACCCACAGAAGAAATCCACTGTCTACCTCCAGGGCACAATTGAATCTGTCTGTCTTGCTAGGCAATATCTCATGGTAAATACTTTCAGTGAAACTTGCTTGAAAAAAATTGCCAGGTTTTAGAAAATATGCTCATTCTGCATCTATTTATGGGTCAAATGTAAGTTAGCCTTGGAAAGGAAGGATTTCTATTTACATTGCAAAATACCTGATTTCATTGAGTGCTGGGTTTTTGTCAGTGTTTTGAGAATGTAGTTATCTAAAATATTTGTCATCTCTGGTATCATGACTTGAAAAATTACCTTGGCAGTGTAAATGCAACATAAGCAGTTTAGATTTACTACAGAAATATGCTCCCAAGTAGAAGGCAGATTGTGGAAGGGTTTTGTTGTTGTTGGGTGGTGTGGTTTGGTTTGCTAACCTAACCTGCCTTTACCATGTTAGCCGGGTCAGTTGGGTTCTTTTGGGAGGAAGTGGCAGGAATGTCTTGGTTCCTGGGTAGGCCAGTTTCCAAGGAAATTGGGGAACCATAGGAAATACTTATTCTGCAGTCTTTCTACTTCTGTAGCCACAGTACTATAAGGTCCTTTATAAAAATAGCTCTAGTGATAATGTCAGTAGTAGTAGGGTTTAATTACATCGGTCTTTAACCTTCACGGGAGCCTTTAGGCATTGTTGTGGTACTAATATTTGTACACATTTTTTATATATGTGGATATTTATGAACAACACAGGGGAGGATTGGACTTAAATCCAATTCAAAGCTGCTGTCAGGATAAACTAGAATACCATTAATTACCCAAAGTCCACATCTCTCCTACGTGGCACTCTGCCTTGCTGTATGGTGGAAAACAAAACCATGGTTCCTTTATACAGTTATATTCATGAGCATTATATTCTGTAGCATATTACTATCTGCAAATACTAAGATGTAGCCTTACTCTATGTATGTACTGATGAAGTTTAAGTCATAATTTTCTGGATGTTCAGATCATATGAACACTGAAGTGCAACTGTAGAAAACTTTTGCCAGGACTGTGCTTTTGCAAGTTTGATTTGGTTTGAAACACGTCAGTACAAGTTAGCATCCCACATCACATCCACTCTATACTCTTTAAGAACTGTATTGACCAGGAGACTTGATGTCTTTCAATTCACTGGCATTACATGTCCTGAAACTATTATAGTTTCCAGTTTTGGAGATAAAACAAGTATTAAGTTCTGTACCTTCCCCTCAGCCCAAACCCTTTGGTTTCAGCTGTATTTTGATTGTCACTAAAAAATACTATCACTCACTATTTGTTAGTTTTGCATGTAATAATGAGGACACTATTCTACTTAACAACAGAAGACATTGACAACTTAGTTTTGTTCACTCATTTCCTGTCAAAGAACATTATCTGGTCCTCTTCCTCTCATCATCATCATCATGCAGGAGCTCAAAATCTGTAATAACAAAACAGTAGTGTAGAAAAAGAGCCTTTTTAATATGGTTACGAAACGTGAAGCTTCAGCTTAGAAGTTTATGATTATCCTCTTTGCCTTGTTAATCTTTAGTTGCATTTTTATTTACCAGGCTTTTGGTGGTAGCTTCTATTAATACTTTCTGTAACTCTTTTTTTGCAAAAAACACTGAGAAGATCCAAGTATGAGATGCTCCTACTGTAGAATCCTTAATTATTATTTTCAGTGGGTTTTTTGTAAATAGATTTTACATATAATTGTGCTTTTCAGACAAGTTCACTTTGTGGAGTTAAACTGTGTCAGTCTTCCTGATGGTAAAATATTTAATATTCCTTAAGTTAAAACCAGTTTAATTTAGATTTGGGAAGTACTGCGTAGCACAGGTGGTACTGTTGAGAAGTGTTATTTAAATATATAATATGATATTGAATTAGTGATCTGAAGAATAAATACACCAACTTGCTGCTTTTCATTCTGAAGGGAAAGCAGGAAACTCGTTTAAGACAACCACTTTCTCTATTGTATCTTGCTGTGGCTTATTTCCTGATCTCTGTGACGTTATGCTTACTTTAGGAATCTAAATTCACAAGTAGGAATTGGTTTTTTGCATCTTGTCTTTTCAGGGTTGCCTTCCTCTTGTGCTCATGTTTGATATGAAGGAAGAAATTGAAGTAGAACCACAGTTTATAACACAGCTAATGGAGCGGTTAGACGTCTTCATAAGCATTAAGCCAAAGCCAAAGCAACCGAGCAAGGTGGGTGGAAAGCTAATCTATTCTTTTTAGGCTTTCATGACAACTTCTCAGAGCTGCTAAGTTGACGTGTCTGCTCCTCCTCCCTCACTTAATGGATTATAAACTTGTAAAGGTGTATATATTTTCTGCTTGAAATGTTGGGTTAGATGCTCTCCTTTAGCTCTCCTTTATGGTAATTTGACTTTCATTTGACAAGGCAGAGATTAGCTTTTGTATCGAATGCACTGATACAAGAAATAAATTCTGAAGAGATGAATTGTTCCTGACTAGAAGTACTCCTGATTTGGTTTTAAATACATTAGTCTTCAATTGCAGCTCCCCCACGTAACTGCAGTGTTCTTTAGCAATTGGAATTAAACAAAACAAATCAAACAAACAAAAAAAACCCCTCCAAATAATATGACTAGGAGAAAATTCTGACTGTGTTCTACATAAGATGTTGAAAAGAACCACAAGAAACAGTTACAAAATGCTTCTAATGGGAGGCTTTCATTGCAAGATATTCAGGCAAGTAGGGGTAGGTGACTCCCACAGTTCTCTGCATTGTTGTGTTTAATGGTGTAAGAGGCAAAAATTTCAAAATATTAAATGAATATTTCATTGTATCAATAAGAAAGCTTCTCTGGGTAGGGATATATGAAATCAATACAAAGACGTGTGGAGAGTGCATGAGAAACAATGCTTTTTGTTATTTAGTTTTCTTGGCATTTGTTACTTTATTCTCAGACAGCTAGAAATTTAATAGCTGGGTTTAATCTGAATAATTTTCTTTTTCTGCTTTGAAGTATAGACCTCAGTTTAAAGAGAAGATAAGGTTTTAGTTACCGATTCACTTTTCTAGGTCTTGGGGCACTTAAGATTTGGTTTACCAAATAGAACCAAGGAACTGTAATAATCATTTTTCTTAGAGAACAAGGTCTTCCATCATTCTCCTGTCAGTCCATCCAGAATCCCCACAGTTACCATCAAGTTTGAATAGTTGCTAGTGGACACAACCTCATGCTGTCTCACACTGTTACTGATAGCCATGAAGGAATATTAGGAAGCGTTCTGTGTGTTGCAGATCCATATTATATGGTTGTGTTACTCATTGGTTTTATTGTTTATTTTCTTCCCTACAGTCTGTGATTGTAAAAAGTGTTGAACGAAATGCCTTAAATATGTACGAGGCACGAAAATGTCTTTTGGGACTTGAAAGTAGTGGAGTTGCCATAGCATCAAATCCCTCTACTGTCTCCTGCCCCGTTGGTCTGTCTTGTCCTGGTTTGGATATCTTGTCCTCAGCAGGACTAGGACTCACTGGGCTTGGTATGCATTTTATTCCATATATATATATATCTTTATATTTTTAATAGATACATATTTGTTTGAAACTTAATTCTCTTATACTAGAAAAAAGGACAAGGTGCATGCTATGCCTAAAGGATTATGTCTAAAGCATTCCAAGAGCATCTGGCCTTTCAAACACTTGTTGATGTAAAACTTCCTCAAAAGCTTTCATCATCAGTTGTGTGACTGTAGAAAATCCTCTAGAAGCTCACAAACCACTCAGCTGAAAGTGAGAGGGAAGTACAGCTGAAATAGGGCATTGCTTTTGCAAGTTTCAGCATAATCTTTTTGAAGTGAAATGTCTGTCTTTGAAAATATTGCGATGTCTCGGGCTGTCTTGAGTTTGGGTAGGTACTTAAGACTGTTAAGAACACCATGAAACTTAACAGAGCTAGCACCATTTTGCACTTTTGGCTGTAGCTCATCAGGGATTGAGAGCTGCATGGGCTACTAGTTTATACCTTACTTATCAGTCCGAAATTTAAGACATAAAAGTGTAAGCTTCTATCAAATTACATCAAGGTAGAAAGAAGCAAATGGTCCAGACTGGAATCACCATTTCATTTTCAAGCTCTGCAAATACCCTGTTTATCAGAAATGTAGAGAAAACCAAGCAGTCCCACAAGGGACAAATCCTGATGCTGGATTTTGAAGCTGAGTTTTCTCATGTAACCACCATGCTCCCTTCCAGTCTGCCATCCAGGAGTGCTGCATAGTTCCACGTTGTGTGCTTTCTCTTGGGACGTGGCGGGAAGAGTGTTTGTACCATTTGACTGTGGAGTTTATTTCTGCTTTTGTTACTCTTCTTGTCATGCCTGCACTTTGGAACCCCAAAGGCTTTTTTTTACCTCTTTAGATACTAGTGCTGAACTGCCTTGTGAGTGTTCTTGCATGAAGAGCTGGTCTGAGGGAATACTTTGGGAATAAGCAACGCATCCGGGGGATGATCTGCAGACAGGATTGAAGATAGAAAGAGGAACTGAGTACTTCTTAGTGTGGAAGTAGTGGGTCATTCAAATGAGCTTCTGAGACAAAGGTTATTTATTATCTGAAATGAAAGTAAGGTTATGTAGTGAATTTTTCTTCTCTCTAATGCTTCTTTGAAACAAGCTGGCAGAAGCAATAGAGGGATGGTGTGGTTGAGAAGTGGCCAGTGCAGACTCGTTATGACAAGAATTAAGAATCCAGCAGAAGGACATAAAAGATGTTCCGGTTCTTCTTGGATATACAATGCCCAGTTTAAGAACAATCATTCTTAAGGTGCTCTGTACACCAAATTAACAGCAGGCTTAATGTTAAAATGTGTAAAATACATGCTGCTGCAGCTTCGTGATATTTAGTTTGGTTGATTTTAATTGGTGCTTTTCTGCAAGTCTGAGCTAAATATTCATTTGCATAATATTTGCAGGCCTTTTAGGTCCAACAACCCTGTCAGTCAACACCTCAACTGCTCCAAACTCTCTGTTGAATGCCCTTAATAGCTCCGTGAGTCCCTTGCAGAGTCCAAGTTCAGGCACACCGAGTCCCACCTTATGGGCAACATCTCTTGCTAACACAAATGCCACAGGTTGGTAGAAGTGAATTAAATGAACCATGCAACACTTAACTCATCAGGATGACAATGGCTATGCCTGGAATCGTTCATTGTTTAGAACCTTAATTCTTAAATTTATCTTGAGCCAGATGAATCAATATTCAGGTTTATAACATTATATAAACTTACAACATGCTGTCACGTGCAGCATTTTCATCTGGTTTGGTTTTTGTTGTTTTGGGGTTTTTTTAATAGAAATACATTAACCTAAAAAGTAATGGTTAGTTAAAGCCTTGCAGTTCGAGCATGCAATTCTAATGGGAACTTTAGGGATGTATCTAAAAATAGAGATTTCTAACATCTGAGAAAGTTAAATGAGAAACTTATTCAGAACACGACCAAATTTTGTTACAGGTTTTTCTGCTATTCCACACCTAATGATCCCCTCTACTGCCCAAGCAACCTTAACGAGTATTCTCTTGTCTGGAGTACCTAATTACAGTCAAAACACTCCATCTCCACCACCAGGCTTAACTCCTGTTGAAGTCCACGTTAGTAGCATGCAATCAGAGAGTAAAAAAGGCTCGCCGTCTATAAATGGTCACGTAAAGGTAAGTGAAACTATCTCTGGAGAACCAGATCTGTTTGTGGTAGTTGAAAAGCTGAAAAATAAAACTAGCTATATTTGTAGATTCTTTAGGCCACTAAGTTTAGAAATGAAACAGCGGAGTTTTCAAAATGACTTAAGATTGATAAATGGAACATTCAAATGTATTGTTCTCCTGTATTCAGAGTTAATTTCCTGTTCTCCTGCGCAGATAGAAAAGGGTGAATCTTTCAGTGTTTCCTTAGGCATAACAATAACTTCAGTGATTTTTGACAATCATTTCAGACCTCAGCTATCAAGTATGCTGCACTGTCTGCCACATCGCTAGGAGAAAACGTGCTGAGCGCAAACCACAGTGATCCAGTGAGACAACCGGGTACTCATGGTGCCTCAGAACAAGTAGCTGCCAAGTCAAGTAGTGCAGAAGGTAAGATTCTGACGTTTTAATTCTTCTGCCTGGTAATGCTTGGGCAATCTATGTACAGTTCATGAAATAAAAATGTAAATATATTGCCTCTGAACTGGTTTTGCAGCCACTTTGAAAGAAAATGTCACTGGATCTCCCAGACTTGTTGTCAAAGAGAGTAAATAGAAGTTGCATTATCTGGACTGCACCATTGATTGAAACACCTTAAGTCAACATAAATGTGCTTGTAACATTTTATTTATTCCCTACATGCAGAGGAATGTAACCAATGAATGTTTTAAAATGTTTTAAAGCAGATAACTTCATTACTTATAACAATCTTCGCCTGTTTAAACAAGGCTGTATTTTTGCTTTTTAATGAAAGAATTAATGCCTTGGAGAAGGTTATTGCAGAAAATTATGTGTAGATCAAACCTAGATGACACTGGCAAACAATTTATTTGTGTGTTTTATAGCAGTATTTTAGTTGCACTGCCTTTTGGAAGCTAAAGGAGCTAATGAACTGTTCCTGTCATTCTTGCATTCTTGGAGGAGGGGAAAGCCAGGAACTGGCTTTCAGATTTGAGCAAGTAACGTGTAAAGGCCTTGTTTCCCTTGTAAATACTGATCCACAAGGAGATTCTCCTTCAGGAAGGCTTGGGGTCATTTGAAATGCCAATGTGAATAAAAGGTACAAATATTTATCACCTTAATTAGGCAACATAAAAACACATTCTAAAGATATTTGAACATTTAAGTGAAGAGCTTTTTCTTTCAGCCAGAGTCACCTGAGCACCTGGTAAGGTTTATTAAAACTGGATATAAAGTCACATTTGTTCAAAATGCTTTCTCACTTCTGATTGTCAGTTGTAGACTGACAGTATTGAATTAAGACTAAATTTAATTAATGTAATTTTAATTAAATTAATATTACAATATGAACAATACCAAGTGTGTGTCTGTGAATACTTGTGCCTTTTTTGTGCACTTGAACTTCCATTTCTGACCTCTTAACCTTGACCAAGTTACTGTCTCTGAAGACTACAAGAGCAGGTTTTGTTCTGTATAGTTCTGTATAGTTGTCATTACTTCAGTAAGTTCACTAGAACATAAAAGGGGGTTTGTTGAACTCTCTTCTTGGTCTCGTAGCTTGCAACGATGCTTTTGTAGAAGTGGGCATGCCAAGAAGTCCATCCCATTCAGCAAATACCAGTGATCTGAAGCAGATGATGAGCTCTTCCAAACAGGCCTGTACTAAGAGACAAACAGTTGAATTATTGCAAGGCACCAAGAACTCTCATTTACAGTAAGTTGAATGTACAAAAACAATTAACAGAACTTTTGCTATGCAAAAATACTTCACGTGATTTTGTAGGTAAAAGGGAATGGTTCAGTCATAAGATTCAAAGAACTGGTTTAAATTGAACTTGATTTTTAATCTCAGTATTAATATACCTCCAGTTTGTCTGATAACTACAAATTTGGATGCCTTTTTCTACATCCTGATTATTTTTCTTCATTTGGAAAATAAAAATGCCTTTCACTCACAAAAATGGGGGATTGCATTTTGGTTTATTTGTTTGTTGTTTTTTTCCCAGAGGACCTTTCATTACCTATTTGTAGAGATACATATTTGCACTTTCTCTTTTATTGATTGTTTTCAGAACAATTCTGAACTGACAGCCTTTTTCCTTTTGTGTGTACCTGAGGCTGTTTGTTTGACTGTTATAAAAACAGTCTTCAAGGCATAGCAGCATGTTCTCAAACACTTGTCTCGGTGATTTTGTTTGTTTGTTTACTTGTTTGTTTTTCTCATGAGCCAGCAGTGGGAAAGGCTCTTTTGAGTCATATGTCTTTTCAACATAGGTTCTGTGCTTGACACAATGGTTTGTCTGATCTACCTGAAGTATTGTTTTTACTGTTCCACTGGGGAGCTGTTTATCACTACTCTTTTGAGATGCATATTTTCTTACCTCATTTCTTTACGGTTTCATTTTTTTTTACCTCATTTATTTAGGATTCAAGCTATGATGTCTTTTTGATTAATTCTGCTCTCATAGTGATTCCTGCTAATGAAACTGGGTTGTTTGTATGTCAGTCTGTTGTTTGTATCTTATTCTTTTTGTTGAGTTCCCTTAGGATGTTTTCCTAGGGTAGTGTGCAGCATCTAAAACACAATCACTTTGCTCTGAGGAGTTTATACTCTTCTAGACTAGGCATTAAATGTGGCTCTTTTTTTTAGAAAGAAAAGATCAGGTTAAGAGGTGCCTTGGCATGTAGGACTGTCACTATTGAAGCAAGTAGGACCCATGTTACCTTTGCCATTCTGTTGGAACTGCTGGCCTGAGGAAGGCTAGATGGTACAAAGTCACACGTGTGTAGGGATTGCATGTGATAATTCTGGATAGCAGACATCTCAAATCTGAATCTACGGTCTCCTTCGTACTTGGTAATATTTGAGGCAGCAATACATGCTTTGTTTCACTGATGAATAGATAAAGGAAGGCTGAGACTTTGGAGGTATTGCTAAAGCCACTGAGATGTTGGTGTACAGGCACTTCTTGCATTTTGCTACCAAAGTTCTCAAGGTAAAGCTCATTTATCAAAATTGCATTGAATGTGCACTGCTCATGATGATGAAGACTGGAGTTCATAGTGGCTTTGCTTCTGCAGCACTGCAGAGAGGCTGCTCTCCGATGCAGAGTTAAGCGCTTCTGAAAGTCCCATGGCTGATAAAAAGGCTCCTGGAAGTGAACGGGCAGCAGAGCGGGCAGCAGCTGCGCAGCAGAACTCGGAAAGAGCACGGCTAGCTCCACAGCCATCCTACGTCAATATGCAGGTACATTTCCTTGAATCCATTCACATCTAGCACAAAACTCAGGAACTGTGAAGTGAAATCACCACAGAATGCAAAGGTGACTGCGGACTGGTAGACTGACTTGCCATTGCCATTTCAGTAAAATCATTTCCCACCGAAGTCTTTAACTCTTTCAACTGAAGAGTAGGCTGTCAACTCTTAAGTCTTGAAGAAGCAGCCCTTGTGGTCCTGTTGAAAGCCTAAGTAAATCAGATGACAATATCAGTCTACGCAAACATCATTTGTGTGTGTTTTTAGGCTTGCTAATCCGTAATTCAAGTTAAGTGTAACTTGGTCCCTTCCAACCTCTACCATACTGTGATTTAACCAGGGATATTCTGGTCCAAACTTCAGATCTTCCATCGTCATAGGTAGTGCAAAACAAGAGGTTTTTTAAATGTTCACATTACTTAAGTTCTTTTCCTTTCAGAAGATGGGAGAACAGCTTAACTCACAAGTTGATTTAAAACAGATTTGCTGTCTAAGATACGTAATTTTTTTTTGTACTGTTGAGGAATGTTTTCAATGATAAGAACAGATGATTACAGTAGAGAAACTACATTTGAAAAATGTCATACTAAAAAAAAAATAAATAAATTCTGCCTAAACAGTTTGTACCTAGTGCTGCAGCCTCACTCAAATGGATATCAGGTAGTTATTTAATCCCTGTTATTGGTGTCTGAGTGAATGCTTTAAGTAACTAAAGCTCTGGACTGGACCAGAGTCAAATTACTGTGCAGTACTTCAGGTTTCTCCTGGTTGTATTCACTGGCCACTTTCAAAACCTTTGTTTTTGTAAAGACCTGAGTACTGAAGTGACATTTGGTTAGAAAGGCAATTAAACTGTCTTCTGCATGTTTAATTTCTAGGCATTTGACTATGAACAGAAGAAGCTACTAGCAACCAAAGGTATGTGGATAAACAGTAACTTTTGAAAGGTTTGTTAGTACGCAGATGAAAGGATTTTCTGAAATTTCTGTTTTATAATTTGACTTCTTTAATCAAAGCTAAAGCTGATAATGAAACATTTGTATATTAGCTTTCCAAAAATTTCTTAATACAAACAGTATGAAATGCAAACTGAACAACTTGCAGATGAGACAGTCTGTGAGTGCATCCATATGCAAATGATTCGTGTTGTTTCCAGAGACCCGGTTTTATTTGGATGCAAATTAAACTTTGAGATATTATCAAAGTTGCTTCTTACTTTGGGGAGAAATTAAGTTGCAAAACTCATAAGGGACTTAATCCCATCTTTGAACCTGTTTAAAGCAAATAGCCCCACACCAAACAGAAAGCCCTCTTTCTGAAACAGATATTCTTTGGCTTCCTTGCAGCCCTATGAGGTTTAAGTGTCTTCTGACAGAGCAGATTGCTTTGAGGAGGGGTAGGGGTCAAGTTGCATAGCAAGTGGAGGTGTTCAGAATGTACCGTTGAGCGGGATGAAGTCTGTTAGCAGACATGACTGCAGGAATATCATCTCGGTACCTTTACTCAAGCTGAGGTTTACTGATTTGGCTCTGTCTTTTTTTCAGCTATGTTAAAGAAGCCAGTTGTAACAGAAGTGAGAACCCCAACAAATACATGGAGTGGTTTGGGGTTCTCTAAATCTATGCCTGCAGAAACTATCAAGGAACTAAGAAGAGCAAATCATGTATCGTACAAGCCATCTATGACAACTACGTATGAGGTATAAAAAAAACTGTGATGGAAATTTATTTCTAGTGAATGATACAGTAGTTTCTCTAGAGAAATGTCTATCTTCTGTAAAAAGGAGTCTTGCAAATAGGAGTTTCAGCTTTCCTTTTAGGGCTTTAAGTAATTTTTTGATGGTGAAAAGCTTTCTTCTGTAAATATAAAGGCATCTGAAATACATTCAGCCCAACACACAGAAGTATATCCATTTTATATTTTTGTAAATATAAATAATAAATATCCATTTATATTACTCGAGTTTTATGTAACTCTGCTCCTGAAAATATATTTGTTTAAACTTAAAGCAGCTTATGGGACCAGGTGACTTAATAGTTGTAGACACGTGGTAGGAACTTGGTAACCGAATTAAAACGATGTGCATATACCAGATTAAAGTATATAATGTGAATCACGGTGTGGTGTTAGACCAAGAAATGGATGCAGCTCATCTTCTACTGACAGAGCTGTAGCACTGGAAGAGCTTTCTATGTTTACACTAAGCACGGGGCCCAGAATTTTCCCAGGGAAAAGGCAGCCACGGGGTTCAACAAGTCTCTTTAGAGTCCCACTGCGACCCTCTTGCTGGGGATTTAATTTCTTTACAAAAGTGGTCTGAAGTTGCTTTTTAGCGCGTAATCCTTCCCAGCCTCCATAAAGGCCTCTTTATTGCTCTCCTACCCCTATAAACTGTAAATGGCATGTTTCTTTAGGACTGGGACTTCATACACCTTTTCTTTAGGCTATGCGTATCTATTAATGCAAAAGAAATAATCAGCCATGGCAAAAATGTGCATTGGCATTCCCCACTTGACACGTGAACTTCTCGTGTTGTTCAACTACACGTAAAAGGTATGGATATACGTAATGCACTTGCAGGAGTAACTAGTGGTAGGGAAGCTACAATCAAGATCTGTGGCTTTTTTGTTGTTTGGGGGTTTTTTTAACATACTTTTCTGTGCTGACTGAGCTGAGGTGGGGTTTTTCCCCCAGACCACGATGTGCTGCTAGAAGTCTCTAAAGAGGCATGACCAAGAGCACTGTATCTTAGTCACTTGGACTCTGCCCACATGCCAGCCACAGGCTTAGCTCTCCAGTGCAATGCTAGTGTTTTAAGAATCCAGCCTTTGTTTTTTGGTGTAAGCTATCACAGAAACACCTGGGAAAGGTAAAAATTTTTATCTTCTTTTCTACATCTTCAACATCATTTGTATTAGAGGCAGTTCTGCCGTGCTTCTTTCAGACACTTGTGAGTGTGAGAGTTGTGCTGAAGTCTCTGAACAGATTTATTACAGTCTAATGGCTGGGAAGTTCATTTGTAAAATAAGCTCACCAAACATATTTCATCTTCACTATGGTATTTTACTCTGAATTCAGTTTTCCAGAAACTTTTTTTTCATTTCACAACATTTAGCCATCATTCTGACCTAATATAATGTAAATGCCTCGTTGCTTCTTATCCTTCTGTAAGACCTGAAGTCAATTCCTGCCTTTCCTCATTTGAGTTACACTAACCGTAGCTCGTACCTTCCCAGTCTTGCCAATGACGAGGAGTTTGCCTGAAGAGTAGAAAAGATTGCTGCCTCCTAAGCCATGCTTTTCAACTGGAATTTGATGCAAGTGTACAGAATTAAAAATTGTGGAGCCAAATGAACAATTTAATTCATGTAATTTCATGTCATTTTTATTTCAAGTGTGTGGTATCAATAATGTCCTTTTTTTTTTTTGAGTACATTACCCCCCAATTTCATAGTCAACTGCTGCTTTCAGAGAACACTGTTGCCTTATTTTGGAACATTATGATCCACAGTGATGAGAGTTGCTAATTGGTACTTTATGTGAATGTGAATCTGTAAATTCACAAATCTTTGCAGAATTATTGTTGTTTTATTGTTCATAATATTAAGTATTGTGTACTTCATCCACTTACCTTCAGAGAGATGTTCTATAACATTCCCTTCCCCCTGAAGGGAAGTAGTTGATATACTGCTTTGTCTGGAATTCGTGTGGGGAATTGGATTCCATGGAACGTTTTGGAAGCAAACTTGGAAATACTGAGCAATTTATTTTGAAGCATGGTCTTTAAATAACTTCTGCTTAAAATCTGTAAACTGCATATGTTTCAAACAGACCTGCTGTTATTGTGTCTGGTTTGCAATTATTTAACTGTTGAGCATCTGCCAAAATAATGTTTGCAAGCATTAAAAGTTGGAGTTTCCTTAACAAAGAAAACATCTGAGTCACAGTGAAACTTCTGCTTTCTGCCTCAGTTTTCTTTTTGTGATTTGCAGGGTTCATCGATGTCCCTGTCACGGTCCAACAGCCGGGAGCACCTGGGAAGTGGCAGTGAATCTGATAACTGGAGAGACCACAATGGGCTTGGTCCCACAGCTCATAATGAATTTGTCTCCTCAATAGGTAGCCCCAAACGGAAACAAAATAAATCAGGTTAATAATTTTTTTAAGATCTGATTAAAAAAACTAAAATAAAATGTAAAAATTGATATAATGAATGCTTACTTTATTATAACTATTTCCTGACATCACCAGGTATTTAAATTTCAATTTGTAAAAAGCTTTACAGGTGTCTGTGAAGTGAAAATGTGTGCAAGGTTCTGTAACATCATATACAAATCATGTTCCAAAAGGAAACTTTAAAGGATTTTTTTTAAATGCAAGCCCTTCTTGTTGAAAGCTCTTTGCCGTCTTGCTCTGTTCTGTTATTGGTGCAAAAACAACAGGCAAGTCTTCACGGGGCTATTTGCTCAGTGGTGAAGTCATAATCTGTGTTGATATTGAGTTTTAAAGCGTGATTTTCTTTATGGTGGTAAAAGACAATTGTGTGTTTGGCATGGCCTAGCACATGGTTTTCAACCACTGGTTTCTGTGGATGCAGGCTGTAAATTGTGTAACTACTTAGTAAACAGTAACTTATAACTGAAAATTTTACTTCAGTCAAACTTTGCAATTTGTTTTTTTCATTTAATAGCTTAATCTATGTATTTCTGAAAGAATGGAAAATGGCAGTGGAGAATACTGGTCCGTACTGACTAACTACATTCTGGAGAAATAACTACTATGGCTGGTTTTCACTTTCTTTACAAGGGTGAAGGAAAACCTGAATGCCAGAATCACAGCAAAGTACACAGATAGTAAAAGTAGAACATCCCAAGAAAGGATAGCTTCGATTAGAGAAAATATTCATGGCTGGTATACTTGTAATTACTCATCATTTCAGAAAGCACATTAGTTGAGCTGTGGATGACTGCTTACCATATTCTATTTTGCTCTCTGAATACTCAGAAGTTTATCTTTGAAATAAAGCCATTGATATTTCCAAGTTAATTGGGAAAAAAAAATGGAAGCTCTAAGTTAATCAAAATAAGGATTTAAAATGTATTTACATATGCATTAGAAATAAATGAGAGCATCCATCCATTGGAGGGGTGGGGGTGAGGAATATGCAGCATGAGGGGAGAAATAAGTACGAGCTGTGTGATTATAAACTATCAGTACACACTTGCAGAGGAAAGTGATTGCACTGCTACATCAGTTTTCTTGGCTATTTTAAGAACCTTACCCTGGAAACAGTTTGGTTATTTTGGGGGGGTTTCTTTAAATATATAACTTTTAGTAACAAAATTGAAACTTGCCATTTAAAGGGAGCATATTTCCAGCTTTAGTCTTTTATAAAACTATTGCATTTAATTTTTGTCTGTATTGTACTGAAAGAATAGCCAAATCCTGTGGCTACAGTGTAGTTCATTTACCAGCATGGTTTTCTTCCCATCCAGAGAAGAAAGGGCTGCTTGCATTCATGTGCAATGTTATTTTCCCAAATATTTACTGGAGGGTAGGGTTTAAGAGGAGGAAAAGCAATAAGGTCTTGCAGATCTGTGACAGTTGTCACAATGTGATTGCATTGCTTAAAATATTGAGCAAGATATCTTTATACAAACAAACACTGGGACTTAATTAAAGAAAAATTAAAAACTGCTTTATACTGTTCATTCTCTCAGACCACTGAAAGGCTTTTTTTGCTGAATAATAAAGATTTAAATATTTTGCACTCAGCGAAATTCTTAAAGTAACAATGTTGATCTGACTGCAAATGGTGCACTTCTGTGATGTGACTAAAAGTGCTGTTCTTCCCTTTCAGCTGAACACTATCTCAGTAGCAGTAATTACATGGACTGCATTTCCTCACTGACAGGAAGCAACGGCTGTAACCTGAACAGTTTGTTTAAGGGATCTGATCTGCCTGAGCTGTTCAGCAAACTTGGGTTAGGCAAATACACAGATGTATTCCAACAGCAAGAGGTTAGTGTTCCTTTGAAAGACACCTTCCTGTCTGTAGCATGTTTTCTAGCAGCAGTTTCTCTGTCTCGAGCAAAGCCACTAAGAAGTGTCACTTTGTGACAAGATTTTTCATGAGCTTGATTCTTTCAAAGCTGCATCATACCTCTTTGAATTTCCAGACAGTCAGCCTGGACTGACTATCCCAAACCTTTGATTTATACTTAACAAAGAATTAAACTGGGATTGGGTTTCCTTTGTTGTTTTTTTGTTTTGTTTTGTTTTTAATTCAAGGAAGTTTAAACCTTGGCTCTTACTTCTAAATTAGGATGCAAACAAGAATTTCATAGCTTTCAGTCAGCTTCGTGTATAGGTTATGGAAACCCAGTCTGCCTTCAGAAGTAACATCTTGTCTCAGACAATGCTGGGGTCACATATATTCATCCTTTACCTTTCCTCTGTGTGCCAGTTGACTTCCTTAGGTTCACTCCCAACACAGGGGGAGACACCATCAGTCATCTGTCTGAGCTTTCTACCTCCACACCAACTCATCTCAGTTTAGTCCAAGTGGTAGTATTTCATATCTATAGAACAGTGTATAGGTGGATTCAACTTGGTTATCTGCAGATACTTTATTCTGGTGACAGATTCACCCGTGTCACAGAAAAAGCTGCAAGACTTACAGGCTTAGACAGAGCGCCTCTGATTTAGTCCTGAAAGCATTGTAGTTGTATATGGATGGTTGTTTGCATCACAGCACTGGAATTGAGTGTATGAGGGAGCAAAACAGACGTCTGTATGGGTTGTGTCAGTATCTTGTGGTAAAGGAGAACCACAGCTGGCTTTGGCATCTTCCTGTGCTCTGGACCCATACGTCCACTTTGCGTCTTTCTCAGCAGTGAGGTCTACACCAGCTGCTGCTCTCCATTTGCATCCGTGTGTTTCCTCCTAATAGACCACACACAGTATGGTTTTGCACAGATTGACATGTCATTAAGAGAAGTGTGCTCGTGTTCATGAAGAAAAACTGCAAGAGGACCTTCCATTCGTGTTACCTGAGTTGCTCTGGTGTGCTGATATTTCACTTCAGAGAGGAAAACTGTGCACACTAGGGACACATTCAAGTGTGTGTTTACACTGGTACGAGGGTGTTTAGCTCCTTTCCTAAAAAAAGAAAGATGGCTGTGTTGTTTTCTGACGCTAAAGATGCCTTTTGTTTGACAGGTGGGGTTTTGTTTTGTTTTTTCTTATCTCAGGGGCTGCTGATTTAGTGGTGAGATGAGCAGAGTCATTTGGACAGAGGGAAAAGGAAACAATTTTCCACCGTTTCTCTGGATTGTATTGGGAACAAAAAAAAACCCCATAAACATACATGGCTGCACACACTTCAGAATAATATTAAATACTCAAGTGCTTGAACTGAAAAGTGTCACTAGTAACTAGGATCATCCTCTGCTAACCTATAGTCTGAAGCACCTACCATAACTACAGACATAGAGACTTGGCTATTGCCAGCTCCATTGTAGTAATTGTGGCAAGTACACAAGCTCAAGAGTCATGAATAAATAAGACGAATTCTTTGTTTTTGTAAAACTTCTTGCTTGTCAGAAATGCAGGCTATGGAATTGAGCAAAAAGTGGGGATTGCTGCTTAGGTGCAAAGCCTAGGTTAGCAGAGTAGCTGTAAAATGCGGCAGAAAATAAGAAAGTGAAGCTGTTCTGAGCCACATTTATGACCTTTTGAGCAGAGACTTGTGCATAATTTTCCTGTTTCTTTTTGCCGTAGATTGATCTGCAGACATTCCTGACTCTTACTGATCAAGATTTGAAAGAGTTAGGAATTACCACTTTTGGTGCCAGAAGAAAAATGCTGCTTGCAATTTCAGGTAAATAGCAGAGATTATCAATGGCTGATTTTAAGTATTACTTTTATTCTACTCACTTGAATTGTGTATTTAGAGTTGGGGGGAAAAAAAAAGAAAAGTAAGAATCTAGTCCACTGAGGTCAGCTCCTTACCAGAAGGCACTTAAAATCAGGCTTTGTAAAGATTTCATGTCACTGAATAAGATTTCACTTGCATAGTTCTGTGTCCCCTTCTAAAGTTGGAGCTCGGTAGAAAGTTTATTTTGCAGCAAATAGTGACCTTTGGTTTATGCCTCAAAACTCTGACTCCTAGAAGCTCTGGGAATCAGGCTCAGCAGAGTCTTAATGGCACGACGTGCCAGTTGGAACTGACGTTTTCAAGCTTTTTATTCTCCCCCCCACTTGAATGATTAGCAAAGCAATAATGCTAGTGGGAAATACTGCCTGCTTTGGGGGAAGGGTTTGGTTTTAGTTGGGATTTTATGCTTGGTTGGGGTTTTTTTGCGTCATTTGTTGTTTTTTTTGGTTCAGTTTTGTTTTTTTGTTTGGGTGGGTTTTATCCCCAAGGCCAGGTATTTCTGCAAAATGGTTGTATTTGAAATGAAATGTGTAACTCTTACCTGGAATTTTTCCACCCATTTTAATTAAAAGGTTATCTTGTACCCTCTCTGTGGGAAGATGAAGGCCAAATACGCTTTCTTACAACGTGTTGCAGTACATAAAACCTAACTAGATTTTTTTTTTTCCTAATTGTAATAAAGAGATTTCACATTACATAGGAGCTCTGTCATCATCTAGCAATGAATATGTATCAGAGGGGACAGGCTTTTTCACTCTAACCCTAGATCATTTTTCTCCCAGTTGCATCTCTCCTACTTTTAACGAATTTACAGTGGTAGCGTAAAGAGGGTAAAAATGTGCTATATGTAGTTAAGTAGCAATCATGAAATTCTGTGTAATCTTCCAGTGATTTGTATCAATCACAGAGTTTGTTTCCAAAAAGGGAAAAGTAGGGAAAGGGAAATGCAGTTTGGATGAGCAGTTGTGCATACAAGCTTAGGGTGCGTGTTTGAATGAGAGGTGAGCCTATGTTTGTATTTATTTTCCTAAAAGTCCATATTAAACCTTTGTTTCCGTGTTCTGTTTAAAGAATTATGCATTGAGAAATGATCGAGATGCTAATAAGCTTTTCTGTCACCTCAGTTTACATTGCATGGTTGTGCTGCAGCCTCACGTTCTGTGTGCATCTACCTTCAGGAGGACTGTGGCCTTTGAGCGTTAGAACAGAAACTTTTTAAAGCGGTTCACCTATGTCAATTTGATCTAAATCAATATTACTAAATACTATCTACTCCACACCCTATCAGTGCCAAATAACAATTGCACCAAATAGATGTCTGCATCGCAAGCAGCCTCTAGGAGCCTTAACCTGGGGCTCTTTCTATCTTGTTGTACTGTTAAATTGAACAAATTCATCACGGACCTTTTCAGTTCTTACCATTCAGTTGCAAATATTTTTGTTTAAATAGAAGTCTTGCTTTTGGTTTAGATCAAAGGTTATTTCTGATGAGAGAATTTTTGTATGTGTGTGTGTGTATGACCTTTATAGAACTGAATAAAAACCGAAGAAAGCTCTTTGACCCGTCGAACATACGTGCCTCGTTCCTGGAAGGTGGAGCTAGTGGGAGACTGCCACGCCAGTATCACTCGGACATTGCTAGTGTCAGCGGTCGCTGGTAGCAGTGCTTTGCGACTCCAAGTCAAGATGGACATGGCAATCCTGTGGACAGCCTTCACTGCACACCACTCTCTGCACTTTGGGAGTTTGGGTGTCAGGGACCAAAGCATTTTGTCTGCACAGTACTGTGCCAAAAAAACCAAACAGAGCAAACACGTTTTTGTCTGTTGTCTTTCCAAGCACCGAATGTGGGTTACGTTTTACTCGCGTAGATTGGACAGAATTTGCAATAATAAAAATATAGGGCTCTTTGTTTAGTATTTTATTACCTATAACTATAATGTATGCACTGAATTTTTACTTTATTGAATGAAGGAAGAATGAAGAGCTGGGATGCCAGAGAGCATAGATTTTTGGTTTTATCAAGATGGATTTTTCTGGTACTGCTTAAAATAATTATTGAGGTCTTTCTGCACTTTACATGTTCTGATTTCTTGTCCTGTGGAAACTTAACTTCCCTCTTTCATTTCCATAGACATTTTTTTGTATTGGCACTAATCAATTTTGTTTCAGGTGTTCCTGCATTAAGTCACATCTCACTATAATGGTACTAGAAACTGGCTTTCATGCAGATTTTTCTCTCTTTCTGTCTCCCCGGTAGTTATCGGAGGATACTGTTCCAAAATCAAGCCACTTGGTAGTGTACCAGTCCTATTACAGTCTTTGGAGCAGTTTAGTGCTGCTCGCAGTAATACTCACATTGTAAGAGATGCAATGAAAGACCAAAATGGACATTGCAATATTAACCACGTGCTGCCTGTTATGCTAGAACTGTTTTTAATGGTTGTCTCAAAGCAAAGGGCTATTTTTTAGTACCCTGCCACTAAAGGACACTTATTTATATCAGACTTTTATTTTTAGATTCAATACACCTACAGTATGTAACAGATTAAACTGATCTACTTCAGCTTTATGGTAGAGAATGAAAGGCATTCATCAAACTAGAACTCTGGGCTGTCAGTTTCATTAAACAGACAACTAATCTAATTTGACAAGACAGAACTGTTGCCGTTAATTAAATGACGCGTATTACTTACATGACTATGCATGCAGCAATTAAGCGACCTACATAAAATAGGTGTAATAGCATCTGTTTTGTTCAATCTAGATTTGTAATTATCAGCTGCAGAAGTGTTTAAAACTCTGGAGATGAACTGTTTCTGAAACAAGTGAAGTTCGACAGAAAGAGTCCGTGTTAAAAGTGGCTAGAGCTGACTACGGCATTCTTATACTGTGAAAGTTCAAATAACTTGGCAATATTATTCCTCTCTTTAATAGATGTCTTGTTCTGGGTTTATGAAGGATTCTAATATAATGAAGGAATTCATAAAGTGCCTCTTTCTGCAATGCAGTATGAAGTTTCCAAGCATTAATCTTTTGAAAAGCATTCCCATGAGAAATATTGTGAATTACCTCTACTGTAATGTATTATTTATGTTCAGTGTTGTATAAGCCTTTGGAGATGGACATAAACCACTGTCAAGTGCTCTTAACAGAAGGCATTAGAATAACATTTACAGTAGTTGGGTTTTATGCAAAAATGGGTGAGAAATAGTTTTGACACTTTCCAGGGATAATGAATCCTTTCTTTAAAGGTGAGAAATACAAAGTGATGTATAGAGAAATTTGCACACACAAAGGGAATTTAAAGAAACTATTTACTCGATGTCATAGATGATCAAGCAATAACAGAAGGTCTTGTGGTGGTTAGTGAATAACTGCTCAGTACTCATTTCAGCCATATCCACTTAATGGTGTATAGCTGGGTGGCTTCCACTCTAGATTAAGCAGCAGTTAGCTTCCTCTGGCTTTAAAATTGTACTACAGATTTGAGTGGATAAAACTGCATCTTCTACACATGCAGCTGTTCACATCAAAACTCCCGTGCTCAAATGCCAGAAGTCAGTATCCCCGTATCTGCGAGATACCTGCGTGTATCCGTGTTACACGGGCACTCGTGGAAGCCACAGCTGCTGATTCTAAACCTACACTTGTGCTTGCCTGTGAGTACATAGGTAGTTCCATTCACGTGGACTGCTTCTGTGCTTACTGAGAAGTTGTTACTGAAATGTTTGCGTTTGCAAGACCAGTGTTTGCAAATCAAACTCTACTCGGTAATGTTTACTTTATTAAAAATATTTTATCAAATTAATATTTAGCAACACGCTGTACAGAATTTTCTGCAGCCCCTTCTTGCTTATCTTGCCTAAACTTAAAAGCATCAAGGAACCTTTACACACCCAGATTTTTAAGTCTTCCATAAGTACCGCCTATGTTTCTAGATGGTACTAGCCTCCAAAATGGATTTTATTACAGTATTAAGTTGATGTGGTCTTTTGCTGAGCAGTGCTTATATCATCTACACCAAAGTGAAGAATTTCCATTAACAGCGTGATTTTTCCATAGGGCTTCACACAAAAAAAGAACACACTGGAAGAAAAAAAAAAAATTTCTCACTTATTTTGATTCCACAAAGGGAATATGACGGTACAGTGTAACATATTGTTAGTGTTATATTATACACAAATATTTGACTTGCTACATGGAAATGTTGGTTTTAAATCTGTGCCTTAATAGTGACCAGTTATCTGTAAATATAGAGCAGATACAGATTGTATTTTTGTGGGTTGTGTCCTTTTAGTGATTTTTTTATATAAAAGATGAAATTACAACATTAAAAATGGGAATTCTAAAATCTAATCGGTGTCGCATAAAATAAATTTATATCACTCCCTTGTATTCTGATTGGTTAATGAAGTATTTTCATATAGACTCGGTTCCAGGGATGCTTGCTTGTTAATAAAATACCAAAAGCAGTATTTGACATAATTGCAATATGTTTCTTTCACGTGTCAATGCTCCCTGTGTGTTACTGTTCGTGTTACGTCACATACGGGGTGTTTGGCTTTTAACTGAGAATGCTTTTTTTTGAGATACCTCTTCATAAAAATTAATATCAACGGCTGAATTGTCTCCGATTCAATTCATACAAGGTTCTCAGGGTTTGCTTCCACTGACCCACCGTGTGGTTTCAGTCAGCAGAGTGGTAGAGATGGTGTGGGAAAGAGGAGGCGTGATGGTGGAGCATCGGAGCTAGGTGGCCCCTCTCCTTACGGTGCAAGCACTATTCCCAGCAGCTGCTATGGCTCGGCATGACCAGGATTACTCCCTGAACAAAGAGGCTTCACTCTCCAGATCCTCATCACCATTTCCTCCTACCAATCAGAAAAGCAAAACTGGTGATTTTCAGTCTGAAGAGAAAGATATCTACTAAGCAATGTTGTTGATACGTAAGAGAAAATGGATTCCTCAAGCTGTGCAAAGGTTTAAAGTGAGCTGTCTCTCCTTACTGTTTGACGCTGCTTCAATCAAGTGCTTGGTGGAGGAGACACTTCTTTCCTAATCTCTGGAAAACATGGTTACACAAGGTATTAGAGTACTGTTGCAGGCTCGTCAGGAAAGGTGTGGTAGGCAAGGATATTCAGAAATCCGTGCTTGTTTGGTGAAGTAATCTAGGAAGTATTTGCTTGCAGACAAGTCTGGACACTGCTGGAGCTCCCTCTTATCCTTGAAGAACCGGCTTCCTTTGTGTCGCAGACATCTGAGCAAACGAAGCTTTTATTTGGAGTGGCTGCAAAGCTCCTGAGGAAGGGAGAGGATGGAAAAAACAAATACACTTCTAGAAAATTGTGTAATAAACCTGCTTGGTGTCTACAATATTTTTTGACAGCTTCTCTGAAAGTGGGGAAGTGTAAGGACATGCAGGCAGATAACCAAAGTATTTACAGAATGCGTGGAATGGTTAGAAGATAAATAAGCTCTTATTCTGAATTCAGGGTAATGAGTGAGGAATTTGTTGTAATCTGAAAAGCACAGAATAACCTTGTGCTTTTGGTATAAAATTCCTTTATTTTTCTTCTGCCTTCAGATACTGTCTGGTGTATTTCACTGTCTGAAAGCTAAATCCCGGAATTACAAGAAGCTTCTTGCAGATGATGGTGTTATATTGTTATTAAGAAAGTTGGTGTTTATCTGTGTTTCCTGTGCTACAGATATACAGAAGCTTTTTTAATGTTACTAATTTCAATATTCTCTATGATTTCATGAATCAACAAAGCAAATTTTATAAATTGAAATAAAGTAAAACAGTCACATTTGCCAGCTCTGAATATTGACACAGCTATTAGGAGGAGCTAATGCTTCATTAAGATGATTTTCTTCCTTTCAATTTGAAAAAGGTAGAACATTAAAGAACAGATTCAAATAGGAAAAAAAAAATGCTGCAAACTTTTGAGTTGTTCATTTTCTAAATAGCCCAGAAAATATTTTCTGAAATTCTTGGAATTAGATGTAAGTGTATTTACAGTGTACTGGTTTGGGTTTGCTAGTACTCTGTAGAATATCTTGAGCTATAATTACAAGTAGTAGCCTACTGAATACTTCTGACATTGAGTCGAATCAGAGTAAATGTGAATTATGGTGAGAAATGAAGGTACTTGGTTACAAAGACGCAGAATCTTACGCACTAGTTGAAGCATCATCTAGGGTCAAGCTTCTCCTCTCTTCTAAGGAGCAAGTTTAGAGCACTACTTGCTCCACTGAGAAATGCAGAATAATTCCAGATGTTTGACAAAACTATGAGGGAAGTTGAATACATCGTAGTGGAAATTGCCTAGTTTGTGCCAAAACTCTGTTGCAACTTGCTGGTAACTAACAGTTGGAAAAAGCAAAATAGAATATGAGAAAAAGAACTAATTATATAATGAAGTAAAAATTTGTGACTTCTAACAACGGTTGGTGAGTGCTTGAAGGAATAATGTTGTCACTGCTGTAATAGCTGGGACCAGGAATTGATACGGATGTTGTTACATTTGCTATGATAAAACGACCATTTGGCATCTCTTAAGGACAGAAGATTTGAAGAGGCTTGAAATGCACATGATGCTACGTTGTGGTACCCAAAATTAAAACCATCTGTGGAAAATGCAATCTCATGCTGTATATGAACCATATGGAAATGCAAAAGGTGTCAGATTTTTTGAGGAAAGATTATGGAAGAAACCTTAGACAGTAGATTTTGCTGTATTACATGTTAATGGGCAAGGGGAAAAGGAAGATAGAGCCCCAGAATTTTGAAGTAAAAGAAAAACTAAGTTCAGATACAGCAAAATATTCTGCATCTTTTCCTCTAGCAAGAGAGTTGAGAACAGTTTTTGGTTTCTCAAGAGTGAGCCTCTGCTTTCATGGCTCAGTGCAAAGTTGCCATTGCATGGTACTGAAAAGGTCCTTACTCGGAAATAGCTGGAATGTAGAGTTGGATGCTTAGCAGGGATAGTTCAGGCCTAAAAATGCTTATTCTTCTGGTACTGAAAGATACTGAAAGTCCAGCATCCAGAAATCAGTATAAACAAAGCTAACATGGTGAGTGAGGCTGAATTGCTGACATGTTTGAATCTTGCTTGGAAACTGGATGGGAGACAACTAGATAATATAGCTGCACAAAAATATCTAAAATTATCTTTGTCCCAGCAGTGTTTCTCCTCGCACCAAGCAGTGCCAATAGTCAGCAATCTGGAATGTTGAAGGCATCTGTCACATAGGAAGGCTCCTCCTGAGCATGCCTCCAGCACTGGTTTATCTTCCATCTTCACGGAAAGTGGTTGCAGATGCTCCCCTGTTGACTCAGTGCTTTTGTTCCATTACACTTTTGGACTTCAAATGCCAGAAAGAGATTTTTTTTCTTTTTAAATTTTGCACGCAATTTCATGAGCTTTTTACTTGCACAAATGTTCACTTCTTTTTCTAGGAGTCATTAACGTGGATAGTATCCAGAGCTGCTAGCATGGATGAGAGCTTTGAAAGATTTTTTTTTTTGGAAAGGATTTAAAAAGTCATGACTGGAGACTGGAAATAACACTTCTGGCACTGGCTGCCTTTCTTGGCTGATGATGGTGTCTGCTCACCTCTCCTAGATCTTGGCTCTCCCATACTTGGCTATGGATGCTGCTCTTTTCTGGTGAGCAGTCCAGTTTCAAATGCTGTTGAGTAGTTTGGAAGTATTTTACATTTTCAGGCAGGCTTGTGTTTCCTTTGCTTTTTGTGTTGGGCTTAACTATGGCAGTAAAGGGACAGATGCTGGTGGTCATCACTGGCCAGTGTGAGGAATGAAATTGGTAAGAACAACATAAATATTACCTTGTCATTCCAAGGCCAGTTTAAATGAGGGCATAATTTCTTTAGGTGGGCAGCAGTACATAATAAGTAAAGGAAACGTTAATTTACTTGTTAAGTCTAGTTTATTTTTCTTTTTTTTTTAATATATATGTTCATAAAAGGGAGCATCTGTCCTTTTGCATGATGTTCTTAATACAGTTTAAAAACAGTTATGCAAAGTGATTCTACAGGGCACTTCTGGTAAAAATAACTACATATTCATAGGTGGAAGCATTCTTTAATGTCTGCCCACTTTCTCTTTTAACACTTACTATTGGAGTACAGCATCTTATTTCTTCCTTGCTTCCCATCTGTCTGTCATCTTTCTGCTGAGACCAATGCATCCCTGTTCTTTACTTGCATATTGATCTGTGGTTATTCTCTGCCCTGGGGCTGCTGCAGAGACAAGGTGATGATCACTTAGGATCTAGTTCCTATGGCATCATCTCCCTGTGCAAAAATGTCAGGAGATACAAGAGAATTTCTGGACTGAATAGATGTGTTGGTTTGAAACGCAGTATTTCCCAGTCCTCTTTCTGCTTAACCATTATGTGATGAATTTTTAAGCTTCAGGATGTTTTACATCTGGCTCTGTTTGTCGAATCCCTTTCCAGAGTTCATTTTTTTTTGTGGTTACAGCATCTATGATTAAATCAAACACTGTATGAAAATGTGTTATCTTTTCAAGGCTGTGTATTAGAAACTGAATAGTAGAGAGGCTTTGTATCCTTGCTAGATTTTGGGTGTAAGTGAAACTTCACAGACTTTTGGAATTTGTGTATACATAGAAACCCAGAGTATTATGACAAAAAAATCACTTGGACTCTGTCCCTTCCACCTCCCTCTCTTAAACCAGGTAAGTCACTGTTTCATCTCAAAGTATTTTTTTAGCTAATTGAGCTTTTCCAAGATGGTATCAATTTTTGGTCTTCCTTTTCCCGTAAAAGCTGTCTCTTGATAAGTTGCTTCTGTGAAAGTGGAGTTCTTTCAGTTCCCATTACAACTACATGAATTCTACAACTACCTGAAAGGAGGATGTAGAGAGGTGGGTGTTGGCCTCTTCTCCTTAGTAACTACTGACAGAACCAGAGGAAATGGTCTGAAGTTGTGGCAGGGGAGGTTTGGATTGGATATTAGGAAGAAATTTGTTACAGGGAGAATGGTGAGGCACTGGAACAGCCTGCCCAGGGAGGTGGTGGAGTCACCATCCCTGGAGGTATTTAAGAAGCAGGTAGAGCTGGTGCTTCAGGACATGCTCAGTGGCAGGCATGTCAGGAGTTTTGTGTGTTTCATGGTTCTGAAGTCATGTTTGATCAGGGTGTTTGGGGTTTTTTTAGGTGGGTTTTTTTTTGATCTGGATATGGTTGGACTCAGTTATCTAGAAGGTCCTTTCCAACCATGAATGTTCTGTGTGAAGTGGACTGCCCCCCTCATAGGTCAAAACAACATTTGTCACATCAAATGTTACCGTTTATCTCCTGCTGGCCACTCAAGTTGGTGTGAGTTTTATTCATGGGGACATAGAAATGAAACCCATAGTGTCAAGTGCTTGCTTAATGGTTTATTTTCCTTTTCCAGTGTTCACAACTTTAACTGTGTAACATCTCAACGAAGGAGGAACACTTCTGACATAATTTTCTTCTTCTTTGCAAGGTACAATACTGGCACGTTCTAAACCAAATGGGGAGGTGAATGGCTATTAGGGGGATCTAGGGTTTGTCAGGTGGGGGTGTAAATACTTGCACTGAATCCCAATAGTAGCCCCCTGAGGACATCCCATCCCTATGTGCTTGGTCTCCACTGCATGGACAGACATGGGGTGTTTCCATGTGTGGCACCACGTGGTTTTAAATTGCATTCCAGTGCAGTAAATTGTGTGATGAATTTAGGGTTTGGCTTGGGGAAAGAATCCTGCATTATTCACATAGGTCAAAAGTCATCCAAAATCACACTTCACAAAATATTTTTGTAAGAAATGGATTTGGAGAATTTATTTAATAGCCACGCAAATATGACCTCACATCTTTATTTCTTAATCTGTGTTGATTCATTATGCTTGTGAAAATACAAGGACAATCAAAAAGCAGTCACAATTCAAATGAAAAATATTTTAAAATATCCAATAAAGGAATTGCTTTCCATTGAGAATCACTGATCTTTTTTTATGAGGCAAGGGAGTCGAGGCAATAGCAGATGGCAAAGATTTCCAGCAACAGGCTGTGTGACATCTAAGCAGAGCTTTCCCAACAGCCCTGCTGGGGCAGCAGATGGAGTGATTGGCAAGTAGGGAGGGTGCTGATTTTATAGCATGCAGTGCTTCCAGAGATGGGTTTTACCGGGTGTGCTAAGCGAACTGTAGCAGCCAGGGCTGAGGGAAGAGTAACAAACCCTAAGAAAGGCCATGCCAAAAGCACTGCAAAAAATGGAGCAAAAAATCCTCACGGTGTTCAGAAGTTTTCCTTGCTTTTTGACCTTTTATGACTTTTTCTGAGGCAAATAAACCCATTTGTGGCTCCCCACCGGCCTCTGTGTGTGCGCGTGTACGCAAATGTAGAGAAAGGCGGTTCACTGTTTTGCAAACCTCTACATATCATTTGGGAGCTTCAAAATTCTTTCTGTTTCTGGGGCAAATTGGACTGAAATATCTGAGCGCATCACTCAGATAATTGCTCTTGTCTGCTCTTCCCATCAGAAATGTTTAAAATAATGTCTAGTTGTGCTAGAAAATGAACCGGCTTCTGTTCCAATGTTGACTTTTTTTGGAGCTGGCAGAAAAGCGAATTTTAGGAAAGCTGCTGGGTTAGTTCTTAATTTACATCATGCGTTATCTAGTCCATTATGTTTTCTTGCAACCTATTTTCACCCAACCTGCTCAAAAGGATAAAGCTTTACCATCTTTGTAGAGCTGACACTTGGAACTGTAGTTTCAGCGGTCAGACTAGAATGTGAAAATCTTCACTTTTGGGCTTGTGTTGACTAAGTTGTAGCTTTTCAGGGGCTTTAAAATTATATCCTGATCTAGTTTGATATCCTGAAGGTGTTTGTACTTGTCACAGCGGGTTTGGACCTTTAAACATCCCTTTTAATCCAAACTATTCAGGGATATCCTTAACAACCAAGAAACACAAATTAAAAAAGTCCCCAAAGATTTGGTTGAAAATGGATCCTTTTTGAAGAGTTGTTGATTGGTTGTATTGCTGAACAATGAATACATTTAAAGGGGAACAATTTACAGCATTTTCTTCTCTGCTTCTCAGGCTTTCTTTATGGCTTGTGGGAATAAAAAGTGTTTCTTGGGGTAGCTGTGGGGCTGGCATGTTGAACAGGCACCCGGAGAGAAGTGTGCTGGGACTTCCCAGTTGCTCTGGTACGGTGCAGTGAGAAGTGCACATCCACTCTGCCGCTAGACTGGTATATGAGAGGCTAATGAGCTTCTGGTGTCAAAAGAGGAGCACAAGGACAGTGGCAGCTCAAATTTAGGTCAGAAGTAATAAAAGAAACCTCCCTGTGAGTGTCATTGATTAATCATTAAAGTGCAAGATTTTTTTGTTCTTTGCATGCAAAGCTACAGTAGGTTAAAATTGCCCTCAGTGGGTTGTTAGGACCATAAATGGATCTAGCTGAGCTTTATCTGAGGACAGTGACCTGGGAATTGTATTTTAGAATCTGCTGCTGAGCTTTGAGGTACCCAGAGGCACTGTCTGGACTCATCAGGAATTGTGAAGCAGCTGTATTTCATAAGGATCTGGAAATTTGCCGGGTACTCGCCTTGCAAAACAACGTTGTTCTGTCTGAAATGCTAAACTTCATTAGCTCAATATAGCTACATGTACTAAAGAATTTAAAACATACTTTACAAGATGACATAAAAACATCACATGCTTCCACGCCTTGTAACTAGCAAAGTCTGAGGAACATTACCTAGTGCTTATTACACTTTCTTCCACCCTCTGAATTCTGCAGCCAACATTACTGATGCATTAGGGTTATTATTGTCTTACTTTTTAACCAGAGACAAAAAAACAATATCAGTGTTTTTGTAGTTTAGACATTCCAATACTAAATAACTTTGTATTTCACATGGTTTGTGGAATTACAGTAAGTTCTGCTTTTTTTTTTCCCCCACTTGAGCGTATGATTTCTGTAACTTCAGGAGAAGACTTGAGGTTAGGGAGGCAGTGACTGATCTTTTATATTTGTAAATGTTGTATTTTAAATAACTAGCTTTAGGGAAGCTGTCTTTTGAGAAGTCACAGGCAGTTGGTGATGATGGTGTCCTTCTGAGTATATTTATTACATACTTCCCAGTGGTTAATATTAAATCAAATGTTGTACTGGAAATGGGAGGTTTGGTGCATCTCTTGTTGCTTGCACAAAAGTTTAAGGTACGTGAAGTGTTTTGGCAAAAGCCAGTTGTAGGAGTTAAGAGCATGTGGGGGAGGTGGTGTTTGTTTGTTTGTTTGTTTTAAACCATAGGAAAGTATTTTTGGCATGAGTCTGTGAAGGTAGGATTTTAATGTAGGTTTCTACAACATGCTACTTTTTGAGTTGCCTTAAATTGGAACATTAGCCGATCGTTCATATGTAGAGGCTTCAAATTTGCAGAGGAATGTCTTCCTGGTAATAAATGAGAAACATATTTGTACTGCCCAAGAAATGGAAAGAGAAGAGGTGAAACTTTTTTAACTTCATTGTGCTGCACGAATACTTCAGCTGTATGTACTAAAAAAGGCAAATTCGTAAAGCCCTGCTTGGCTGAGTCGGACAATGGCAAACCTGGGAATGGCTGCACTGGGGTAAGTCAGGGTCCCTTTGGTTCAGGACTGTGCTGCCAAGACCCAGGAGTTATTCCCTAGGATTTCCTCTTGGGCTCCAGCAGGTTACTCAGAGGCTCCCAGACAGCAGGATCAGCTTTTGATAGTTATGTTGAGAACATGAGGGGAAAAAAAAAAATCCACCATTTAATTTTCTAAATGTCTGATTTTTCTAAGTGCCTGTGAGAATAACACAGCCTGGGTGCCCACCTGGGGCAGCCTGACCCTTGCTGAGGTATCCATCCCACTCTGCTTTGCAGGTATGGGAATATTTCCATTCCTGCCACAACCTTAAACTCCGTTCTTCAAACTCATGATTTCTTGGGAGGTTTTGGGTTTGGGATTTTGGTTTGGCTTGTTTTGTCCATGTTAATATTTATTTCTCTGCTCTGCTATCGCCTGAGTAAAGAATGTGGGTGAATGTGGGGGAGGCAATGTTACCCACAACAACACTGGGGTGAAACAAACTCTTCAGGGGCTCGGGCCATACTCATTCCTTGATGATAGAGGTTGCAACACTATCCCCACAGGTGATCATTTGGCTGCAAAAATGATGTCTTTGGTTTGCTGGGGTTTTTTAGAAAATAAAATGTTGTTATTGAACTCTACAAGTAGATTCCTTTTGCGTTCTCCAAGAAATCCCCAGAGCTTCCTCTTCCCAACCAACACTGCCCTTGATTTGCTGTTGGCCCCCGTGCAATGAAATCATCGGGAGAAAGTTCTTGTTTTCCTGTACCTGTTTTACTCCACAGCCTTGTTGCTTTATTAATTTCACCAGGCCAGGCATCTGTTTTAATACATGACTTGTGTTATGTTAGGAAGTCCTCCCACAGCACAGACCTTTGTAAACACTGGTGACTTAGGGGAACAAGGTCATTCCTGTTGCTCCGTGCTGGCCTTCAGGAGCAGGGTGGCAGTTGCGCGTGGCAGCCCCATGCTCTGGGAGATGGGGACAGATCAGTCCCCTTCCTGGGTGCAAAGTCCAACGAACCACGACTACAACACAACAGTGCTCATGTCTGAGAGGGGCGTTTCTGGGGTAAAAAGCATGCAAAGGCAGCTTTGAAGAGGCATCACTTACATTAAAAAGGGGTGTTGTGCAGCCAGTTCCTCCTGAGAGCCTCATGTGCAAGTGTTTAGGGGGTAGGTGGACTGCCTGAAAGGAGGAAGGCAGGAGTGTCCAACTGAAAAACAAATAAGCAAGGACTTCCTCTTCTCCTAATCCCTATCCATCAAAAGAGAAGTGAAAAACAAGGAGGGGGGGGGCGCTTGGCATCTCCCCAAGGAATGCAATAATCCCAACTGTGGTGTGAGAGCACTTCATGATCATACGCTGGCACTTGCTCCCTGCACTTGCTGCCAGTTTCCCTCCCACGCGTGCTCAGCCTCAGAGGTAATGGGAGTCTGGAGGCTGGACTGTTAATCAACTGCAGGAAAATTAACGTTTTGGAGACTGTTACTCTGTCACGAGGTGCTTGCTGTTTAATAAAGCGCAGCACACAGCCATGTATTGCATACTTACACAAACTTGCTGATGGCTTGCTTGCTCCATTGCTGCTCAGTTTTGGCTGGGGTTTAGCATTTCTTGGTTTTGAATTTCTTTCTTCTGTTGCCATTGCTGAGGGGAGGATGGGTTGCACTGTACTGGGGAAGGCAGCTGTAGTCCAGCCCCAACTGCCCTGCATTTTCTCCAGCTCCGTATGCAGCATCCCATTGTCCCCAGGTACCTGCACACAGCTGGAAAAAAAATTTGCAATGGAGAAACTGTGTTTGAGCAGCCCTTGTGAGACTATCGTGGGGAGGGGATAAAGAAAAGGTGAAGGGCTAACTGCTCAGGAGAACACGGGTGTTTCTTACAATAGTTTCTGTGCAAATGAGAGGCTGCAAAGCTTTTGACTCTCAGTGCCTATGAAGCCTGCGAGTGTGGAACAAAAATGCCCTCCCATGCCCGACGACTCTTCCTCAAGTACGAGGATCCTTGAACAGCATGGGGAGGCTTTCTACAAAGAGCCTGACAGCAGTGATAGGGTTGTTCCCATGAGGACTGATCTATGGGACAAACACAAGCCAAGGGTGGAGAAGAGTTCTGCATGCAAACCTAGCACCTTTGATTGTCCCTCTAAAATTGTTGGTCTGACCCCTGACAATGGTCAGGACCCTGATGTGTGAAAGCCTGCCCATCCCTAAAAAAGAACAACTTGAAAACATTCCTTTGCTGTGATGAAATTCACACACAAAAAATATTTGCTACGAAAAATAACTCTGAGATGCACAAGAAGTATTTTGCCATTTACTGCCTAGAGTTTGGGTAATAGTAGTGCTGCCTCCTTGTCATGAGGGTTATTGAGGGAGTGTTTTGTAGGTGATGTGTGCAAATTACACACCAACTGTATGTGCCTTTGGGATGGGTCGTGCCCAAACGTGGCCACATATGTCTTGAGGTCAGTTTGCCCCATCTCACTGGCCAATAGATGTGTACAGCTGCTTGAGTTTTAGCTTTGATTCACTTTTATCACTTATGGAACGTGATAAATGTGATATACGGTGTGACAATGGTGTCAGTGGTGTGGGGAGGCACACCAGGCTAACCGGTGGAATCATGAGCCGTGCAAACGTAGTTAACAAACAGGAATGAGACAAAGTTTCCACCACTGCAGATAGCCATTGTCTAAACCAGTTTGTTGCTGGTTTAACTGTAACATCTGTGGCCAAGAACAGACCTGATGGGCTAACCCATGCTTGTGGCTTGGACAAGGAGATAAGTGCAGGAGGGAACTGGTGAGGAAGACTAAAATCTTCATCGTGGGTGACCCCCAGGACAGAGAATGCATGTGCTAAAGCGGGAACGCACCTTCCAAGAACTAATTTTAATGACCCTCCCTTTTATGAACATATATTAGAATAAAACGTATAAAAGGGGATCTGTTGGTGCCTCGGGGGTGCCCATGTTGGTAGAGCACAGGCTCCCCGTGCACACAGTGCTGTTTACTTGCCTTTTATTAACCCCATTTAATGAACATAAACGTTACTAATTAAGGAATGCAGTCTTTATTCATAACAATTTGGTGACCCCGACGTGATCGTCCTGGGCCTCGAGGCCGTAACC
>JANHFX010029652.1:39465-55101 GCA_027560015.1 Chloroceryle amazona
GGGGGAGGCTTACAGGACCAATTTAAAGAAATGATAGTAAAAAATAGGACAGAAATGTTAAGACCTACACCCATAAGCCAAACACCTCCCCATAATATATATATTGGATTAAGAGAAAAGCTTTGGGATTTGCAACTCCCCAGGTTAGCACAGAATCTATTTCTGGACCTGATGCAACGCCTGGTGACTGCATTAGATGTTTCTGGTTGTTGGGCTTGTGGGGGAGCAATGATGACTGAGGAGTGGCTGTGGAAAGATGAAGGGTTAAGGGTCAAACAATTACTAGGTTGGAATCACACAGAAATATCAACAAGGGAGCACCGCCTGGAAGGATGGATTCTGAGTTCGGAGGTAAGAGGACCCATGTGTCTAACAAGAGAAGGGAGTAAGGTTAAGACGAGAGTGGGAGAAGCACCCTGCAAGCCAACGCTCATTCCCAACGGAACCAGTCACTCCTGGTGGCCCAATTATTAGGCTTCAAGTGGTCGTTGAAATAATCACAAATAAGACTGCCCAGGCTTTGGAATTAATTGCCAAACAAATGTCCCAGACTCGAGCAGTCCTCTATAAGCACAGATTGGCTTTGGACTCTTTGTTAGCATTGGAAGGGGGGCTCCGTGGGAAGTTTAATACTTCCGAATGTTGCCTGGAAATACCCACGTACCAGTACAGAAATGGGATTCAATTCTTGAGGGAGCCTGGTGGGATAAGCTTTTCTCGGGGTCGTGGTGGAAAAAGATAGGGTTCATTCTTCTATGCTTACTGGCAGGGTTACTATTTATACCTTGCCTTATCCCTTGCTTTGTTTGTTTAATACATTCTGTTGTTCAAGCAATGCAGTTTGAGGGGAAACCATTAATGGTTCTGCTGGCACAAAACCTGAACCCAGAACAAGAGGAAATTCGATTGGCCTTGGCCAGATTCTAGGGGATGACACCAATTAAAGATATTTGATCTTTATCCCATGTATGATACCCTGTTTTACACTGCTCTTCCGGCGTGCAGTTAAAAGTATGCGATTTTGTCACCACACCAATAAGCGATGCAGAAGGATCTGGGAAAACTGGAAAGCCTTTAGTGATTTTGAAAACCTATGATCCAAAACCAGAAGATAATGAAATTAGATTGGCGCTTACTGAATTTGAAGAGAAGACACGAACTGATGATATTAAAAAGAAGATGAGGGATTGTAATACACGGTGTGACAATGGTGTCAGTGGTGTGGGGAGGCACACCAGGCTAATTGGTGGAATCATGAGCCGTGCAAAAGTAATGTGCATGTTGGTAGAGCACAGGCTCCCCGTGCACCCAGCGCTGTTTTACTTGCCTTTTATTAACCCCATTTAATGAACATAAACGTTACTAATTAAGGAATGAAGTCTTTATTCATAACATAAAGAATAGAACAATATGGGTCCTGTGATACAATACCTAAAGGGGACTGCAAACACTACACCCTGACTAGGAGGAGGATTTTTTACATTGGCTTTGATTAGATAGAAATCTCCATGACTTTACCTTTTTCAAAGTCACTTAAATACTCTGTTTTCCAGCTCCATGACATTTGAAAAATGTAACCATAATCTCATTTGCTGTTTCTTATACGGCTTGGCAGCTCTGCCAGCCTTCCTTTTCTTAGGCAGTGATCTGTGTCTTGGTAAAACACTCACAAATGCAGCATTGGAAATGCTCTTGTGAAAGGCTGGTGGTTGTTTTGTTTTTTTCCTGGGTATATGGAATGATTTTAAGAACATAAAGAAAATACATTCACATAGCATATCTTTTGACTGATCTTCACTTTGAGAATGGTCCTTTATGTGCACACTCGGGGAACAGCTGGAGAAGCTCTCGCCAGCCCAGGACACTGGTTGATTTTTGAGCAGTTGGGACAGCACGGGTGGCATGTTGTGCTCTGGGGTTATGCTCACAGACCAGAAGAGAAAGCCACAGCTCAGAAAACAGCAGAAGCATGTGGCTGGAAGAGGCATGCAATTTTAGGCTTGTCCAGAAACAACTGAGGTAAGGTATTAGAGGGATAATTTTGTGAAAGGAAATTGCTCTCCTCCCACCCATCGCAGGCAGACAGATGCAGGGAGGGGTGGCCAGACAGAGGCAGAAGAAGGGGGGGGTGTTTTTATGCTGACAGGCAAATGGCACTGTCTGAAGAGCAGCAAGAGAGTATATCACCCCTGCAAAACAAGCAGATGACTTTGGACACATGGGAAAATACAGCACCTCCTCAAGAAGATGTTGACTGCTGCCATCAGCAGAGCTCTGCTCTCACCACAGGAGGAGAAAAAGTTTACCTCATCTTTAGATGAGGGCTATGAAGAGAAACTCTGTTTTCTGGCATGGGTTTGCCAGACAGGCAAGAGAGTAGCTTCTGTGTTTCAAGCTACCTCCCATCTGGGTCTCTTCAGCCCCAGAGGCAACTTGCCTTGCCAGACAAAAGGATCATGATGCTTCTGAGTAAGGACAGCACATTGACACCTCGCTTCTATGCTCTAGAAGAAAAATCTTCATAAAGTCACTACAGTTATTTCCACCAGTAAGCAACAAATAGAAAATACCAGCATGGGAAAAAATGTAATTGTTAGGGTGTTAACCATTCCTCACCAATGAAACTGGTCTTGGCACGTGTCGGCTCTTGGTAGGGAGCAAAACCACAGTCCCAATTCAATTTAAGCTCTAATGCTTTGTTTTATTAGGTACTTTTATATCTTTAATATTTGTCTTGGGTGCCTCTCTGAAGTCCTGTCAGTAAAGTAGACATCACCGCAGCCAGCTGAGAGGTGCAGGATCTCAAGCATGTGTCTTCATCAGCAGGGCTGCTCCTGCCTTTGTCTTGCTCTCCCTCCAGGGTGCTGGTCTGTGGCAGCTTCCTCGGTGGTGGGTGCTGAGCAGATCTGTCAGTGTTTGGCCTTTCTCAAAACAAGGCCCCTTGCTGAGCCTGGCTGCAGCTCTGCTTGTTGCAAACATGTCAGTTTTGCACTGTGGCTCCCCTGTGCTCGAGCTCTCCTCTCTACCCTTATTCTCCAGCAGACCAGGACTGGAGAGGGCCTGTTAGACAGTCTAACTTTTCTCTTTTTTTAATTATTTTTCCCTCTGCAGGCACAACATGGCTTGGTATTGATTTCTGACAGCGATTCAAAGGGTGTGCAAGGTGCTGGGGGTGTGGGGCCAGCCCATCCCCAGGGAAGAGGCGAGCCCCCCTGCTGCAGAGCTGCTCATCTGTGTACCCCCAGTGCCAACAGGGGGAGGGCTGGCACCAGAGGGGAAGAGTGGCTGATAGAAACACACATCTGGGTTTATCAGTGAGTGTGTCTTGACTGCAGAAACTTGGGGTTTTCAGAATCTGAAAAAAATGACACCATTTCTTAGTCTGCTCCAAGAAAAATACTCTCCTGCTCCAGTAATAGGGACATGGGCACCTAAATAGGGGCTGGGTCTGTTCAGCACCTAAAGACAAAACAGAAAATACTTGTCCTGCACGTCATGAAGCATATTCTAAAAAAGTTTACCTCAAATTGTTGGGGTCAAGCAAGGGTCTGTTCCCTTTTGACCATTGTAGCCCATCTATCTAAAACTGTGATTGCACTCCTAGTATTCATCTGCCTAAATCATTTCTAATGCATCTAAGACTTCTGTAGCAGGACTGGTGCTCAGACTGCGGTGCTGTGTGCTCCTGATGTCTGCATTTGAGGCAGAGCTAACTACAGCTTTGCAAAACATTTGTTCTCGAGCGGGAGATGAAATAGAGCATTTCAGAGATTTTACAGCCTATGGGGATACATAGAGCAAAACAGTGATGCAGGATTTTAACTGACTCAGAGCTGAAAAAGTCTGGGTGTTCAGTCCTGTGAGTTCTCTGAAGTGTTTTCAGCTCCAGTTGCATCCCAGGGCTGTAAATAAAAGTTGGAACTCATGGACAGCCCAACAGCAAGGGCCATAACCCGCAGGTAGTTCAGCTTACAGCAAGTAATAGAGGTGCAGGGAAGAGCTTTCCCCAGTGGCTTTTCTGTCCCCAGCAAATACAAAGTTTTGATCCTAGGATGATGATGTAGTAAAGCTGAGGTCAAACAGAAAAGACTTTTGCTGTTGCTCTCCTCTTCTCCTTTCCTTATGCCCTTCCTGTGTGCCATAGTAACTGGTATTTTGCAGAAGTGCGAGGCAGAGTTTTTATTACAGGACTTGGGTGCTTCATTAAGACACAGAGGCTGCCAGGGGCCACTTGGCTGCTGTTAACCTGGGAGTGAGGCAAATCCTCCAGTGCTCTTTAAGTCCCATGCTGCAATGGGTCCCCTTCCAGCACTTACAGCTTGAAAAAAGATTAAAAGCTGTGCTTACTCAAGCATTTATTCAAGCTCTTCCAGTGAAAGTCAAGGTGTGTTTCTGTCCTTCTTACATCCCTATTACAACAATTCAGGATCCTCATACAATAAAAGGCAAATTAGTTCACCAAGTCCCAGGGAGCACCTACATCAACAGCCCCCCTCTCATTATTTTTAATGTATCCCCTAGGTCGCTTCCACCACTGGTTTTCCCACCTTCCTGGTGGCCTTCTTTACAAGGTGAATTTGCCTGAAAATCAATGAGACAGATTCTATGACTAATGGCCATAATGATGCTGGGTTTTATCTTGTAAAGCAGACAAGCAACAGATTTAAAACCTATTCTCAGTTCCTCTGCTTAGGTGTGAAATTTGGCAGACGGCTTTCAAACCATGTAGGGAGTTTAATTCCCATGGAAAAAAAAAAGTGGGATTTGTCCCCACAGCAATTAACTCACTATTTTCAGAAGATGTTGGTGGTATAAGATAAGGTGGTTTTCTCATCCGAGTGAACATTTCCACTGCTCTGTCATCCTATAATAAAGTAACCTAAGAGGAATCAGAATGAAATTGTGTGACACATCGATACATTTAATAAGCTACAAAAGGTCCTTATATTTAAAACCAACAAACAAATTCCCCAAATTAAAACAAACTGCCCCCAGTAAATCCATGGGTGGCTTGAATATTTATATTTTTTTTCCTCCAACTAAACAAACATGTTTACAAAGCAAACATGCTTTGGAGGACCTGCTTCTGACATGGGATCACTGGGCATGAGCCAGTGTAAGCCCTGGTGCAGGACAGAGTACTGGGGACATTTCTCTGCCTGTTGCCAATGGTGGTGGTGTTTCTGAAGCTTCAGAGCAGCTCTGAACTTTGGTATCTCTTCTTGCTTGAGATTTGTGTGAATTGTAATGTGTTCATCTCACAGCTTCTAAAAACAATTCCTGTTAATCATGAAAACATGTTGGTCTTTGAGGGAAACCTGCTGCACTTCCATGAACTATGTCAAGGATGGAACAAATTCCCATGTTACGAGCCAGGATAGTTATTGTAATTCATAATATAGCTGAGAGTACAATATGCTGTCTTTCATCAGGACTTGGGTATAACTTTCTATAGTGCATTTGCCTTCATTTGAAATACTCTAACTGAGATTGCACAAGACTTTTTTTTGTAAAAAGAAAACCAACCAACCAAACCCAACTCTGCAATATGAAACCTAAATGTGACTATTTTACCAACTTTCGTCTTGCACACGAAAAGGTTTCCAGTCCATTTGGGTTTTTATCCAGTTTTCCCCACATGTTGGTAGGCTTTCAAGGACCTGATGCCACATTCCTGTGTGCACTAGGAAGAATTGATATCCCTAGGATATCAATAAATAATATGATAAATAGGTAAAAGAAAAATAGGATAAAGAATAAGATACTTACAGATGTCTTAACAGCAGTTGTTGTTCTGCTCTGATGAAAGCTCACTAGAAGTATGTTAAAAAAAGTTCTGAACACTTTGAAGTGTTCTGGTTTACATACAGTATATAAAACCTTAGAGAAAGAAGTGAGTGAAATGAATATCGTAATCAAAGGCAAGCTCACCAAGGTACAGTTCCCTCAGTGGAAGGAGTTGATGTCCACAACCTTGCTGGCTGCCACATTCCTAGTGGAGGCAGCCAGGATGATTGTGTCTGCCCAGAGGAGCTGCTTTGCTTTCCTTCTCCTTGCTGGGCAGGGCTGTGAGAGAAAACCTTCCCAGGAGGGTGAACTTGACTTTTGTGATTGTCCACTCAGGCAGCTGCAGGTATCTGGGCAGTTTTACAATCCAGTCAGTTTCTTCTCCAATCGTGAAGTAAAAAATTGCCCATTATAACCCTTAAGCAGAGCTGAAGTGCTGCCCTTTATGTACCTGAGACATGGAAATTAGCCCAAAGTCCCCTACAGCTTTGGACTCTGTGGGCAAGACACAGCACTGGTCTGTTTGGGAGATGGAGAGCTGCAGTGGTCCAGAGTGATGATTTCCAGTTGAAGATTCATACAGGTGAGAAGAAATCCTATGGGTGTCTGGATGAGTTATGGGGAATGGGAGGATTTTTGCTGTGCATGTTTCTGTGCTGAAGGTGGTGCAAATTCCTGTGAATGGGGTGCCAAAGGCTTTGGGGTGTAGGTGAGGAGCTGAAAGCACAACTGTGTGACTGCCTTTACTCAGGAAAAATCTTTACATTAAATGCATGTCGAGCCTCTAAAGCTCAAATAGTGTATAAATCAGCACAAGACTTTCTTGTGACCATAGACAATATATTTTAAAGTTAGGGGGGGAAAATACATAGTGTTCATTTCCCATTTATCTGTTTCTGTATTTCCCCGTTTCCTTCAAGCTAGAAAATAAAGTCCCCAGATGAAAAGAATATTTTTTTTTTCTTCTTTGTGTATCTGTTCCGATCAAAAAAAAATCTTCAAGACTGATAGAAAACCTGTACTCATGGGCTTGCAATCTGTATCCATCTCAGGAGCTGACTTGACTTTAGTTCAGCAGTAGAGCAGTCTCCAGGTGTTTGGGGCTGGTACTAGTAGCTGAGTTTACCCATTTGGTCTCCAGTTATATGCCTTGTGGGCAGCAAGGTGTTCTTTGACAGACAGCTGAATAGTGGCAGCCTGACTGCTGATTGCGAGGTCAATGGCAGCTCCACGGGCTCAAACTCATTAATCCATTTTTCAGAGATATGCATGCGTGTATCAGGGAAATTATTGGACCTTGGATACACAAATCAGTAGAATTCAGGAAAGGCAGCTGCCCCGTATCTGAGTTACTTGCCTACTGTGTCACTTTGTGCACTAGGATGTAATTTGCTCTCTGCTGTCACAGCCGGATTGTTTTTGCTTGTCACTACTTTTGAAGACTGACAGAGTGAGTACCAGTTAGATTCCCCATTTTCCAGACATATTAGTGTGAGCAATGTCCCACACAAACCTTGCTTCATTACCTCTGACATCTCGAGGTGTCTTGATCGTTTTCCGCAGCTCCTTGTGTAGTTAGTGCTGTCTACTTGAAAACAGAAGCTTCTCCCAGCTTGGCATTTCAGATCCCTGGTGCTGAGTCAGAAGGACCTAACCTTGCTCTGTTGAAGCTCTGGTAGATGCTAGGAGGACTCTGGTTTTTGATTACTTTTTTTAATTATTATTTTTGTGAAGCTTTGTCACCTGCTTTTATCAAGTTCACTGCATTTCAGAGCAAGCCAACCTAATTAATGGCTTCCCTCAGGATATCAAACAGCAGTATATCAGGGTTTTTAACTGAAATCTACGAACATTAAACTGCCTCAAATTCATCTCCTTAGTCTTTAACATTTTCATTCTAATGAAAATACAGTCGAGCTTGTTTGGTGGTATTTTCCTTTAATGAACCCGTGTTGTTTGATTGTCAGGATGAGAGTTACCTTGACCTTGTTTTCAATTAGCATTTCAGGCTCCATACTGAAGAAGATGTGACATCATCTGTTGAAAATCCACTTTTCATGTCAGACTTTGGCAACTTGGAATGATTCTTTTTTCCTTTCTCACAGACTGCCCTCTGTTAAGGAGCCTACTAAGGGAAGGGTTACCCTTAGATTCCTTGAAAATATTTATTAACTGCTGGAAAAATATTTTGCTCTGACTTTCCATTCCATTTCCATTTTTTGAAACTGGAAAAGCCATTTTGTGTGGAAGACTGTACAAATCTGGGTGACGCATCACACCCAGCTGAAAAATGAAAATCCTATAATCCAGGAATAAAAATGATAGAGTAGAATCAAATTTGTGAAGGAATAACAAAGGATATTGCAAGTAAATATCCCCTGATAATCCCAGCACATAAAAAGAGACTAGAAACAAATGTAGACACATTTTATATATGAATGTTGCAAATGTAAGCAAAACAGCAACTACAGTGCGTGAAAATAAATGTTCAGTTTAAATCAGAATAATAGATATGTCAAGAACTTGGAAGAAGCTGCTTTTTTTTTACAGCAGTCCACTTATTTTAATGGATTAATAAATGCAAATAGATGAAGCAGGAAAAAAAGGAGGAACAAATGGCCAGTGTTCACATGGGAGGAAGGTGTCCACTGAGAATCCAGAGCAATCCACTGTTTAATGAACACATAGCTGTGTGGGAAAGCAAGTGACCACTGAGTGGCACTTTGCTCAGGGTGTCCAGTCATTTGGAATGGTTCAAGCAGATGCTGCTCAGGATTATTCAGGGTGGTGGGAACATGGTTCTTACAATTCTGAGCAGCTAGATGAGCACAGGATGGGGACTTTGTGTTGATAGAAACTTTATTCTCAGTTCAATAGCAGTAGGAAACAGCTCCTCATTTGAGGATGTGCTACTGCATTTTTAGTAAAGAATCATAGAATCACAGAACTGTCTGGGTTGGAAGGGACCTCCAGAGGCCATCCAGTCCAACCCCCTGCTGAGAGCAGGGCCATCCTCAACCACAGCAGGGTGCTCACAGCTCTGTCAGCCCCACCTTGAATGTCTCTGGGGATGGGGCCTCAACCACCTCCCTGGGAAACCCATTCCATTGCTCCACCACCCTCATGGTAAAGAACTTCCTCCTTATTTCTAATCTAAATCCACTCCTTTCTAATTTAAACCCATTGCCCCTCGTCCTTTCACTCCAGGCCTTTGTAACCAGGCCCTCTCCGGTCTGTTTGTCAGCTCCCTGCAGGTACTGGAAGGTGGCTCTATTGCAGAATAGTTTCTTGCATTCAATGAACTGAGAATTCTATAGGAAAATAATCAAAACATGGTAAATCTCCATCTTCCTTTTTTTGGATCATTAAACAGAGAGTGAAATTCACTCTCCCTACATTTAAGCTCCCTTTTGCTAACTGAAACTGCTGGGTGGGTGAAATCTATCTTCTCGAGGAACTGCTTCTGGATTTGTGCCCAAGACCAGGTGACCAGGTGCCTGAGAAGTGGGGCCCACCACAGTAGAGAGATCATGAGGGAGTAGATTGTTTGCTTTGTGAAATTTAAGCAGCCCAATGAATTGTAAAATACTTTTTTGTGATTGAATGAAGGGTCTATCTGCATATAGGAGTATTCATATTCAAATGTATTTCATACAGAAATAACATACAACATACAAGCTTCTCCTTCTTACTGCTGAGATGCTCATTCAGCACCTTTGTTTCCTGCAGATTTGTTCACTCTGTTGACCACACAGATGCATTTGCTATTCTGTCTGAGCTCAGCCACATTTAAAAAGTCCTCAGAGGGTTTTTCACTGGAGTTGCTTTTCATTAATGCTTTGTTGATAATCTATGCAGGAAGATGGAAGGAAATAAGTCATTTATTGTTTTGTTTGAAGAAGCCACTTAGGATTAATAAGATTATTCTTTTTTTCATGGAAAGCATAATGGCTGACCTTTAAAAGAATGGGTTTATTCTTCTGACAAGATATTGAAGTCCAGTTTTTAAAGATTTTTTTTTTTCTTTCACATTCTTAAATGAGAAAATATAAATTACATCATTGCTCATGGTTACTTATGCCACACTACTGGAATCATAAACGAGAATTCATTTAGAAGAAGGATTAGTGGCTTCTTCTCTGTTGCTCCTTTCTTCCCCCTCATGCCCCCAAGTGTGGTCCAACTATGAATGCAACTTGTAAATAAAATATTCAGTTTCTTTACTGCATCGGAGTTCTATCAAAGTTTCAAGCCTAGATCACAAATACAGAATTATCACGATATGTTAATTCCTAATTACTTAGACCTAAACTGAAGAATGGTTGCAACTGTCACAAATATTTCCTTCAGCATATTTTACAATGGAGTCCCTTCCAGAGTGTATAAATACTTCTGAGAATCATAATGGTTCCGCTGAATTACTGACAGCTCCGTAGAAAGATAACCTCAGTACCCTGCAGCAAGTTATTTTCCTTTAATTAAGTAATATATTGTCCTATTTTATCATCCACTGAAAATATCTCAGGAGTATCCTCCATTAAGCAAGAGCGAATCTGAGTTGATAGCCATTTTCTCTTTACCCATCTCCTAGATGGGAAGATTAATGTAATGCTTTCAAGTAGGAATCAAGACATAGGATCTTAAATAGGATCAAACAGGAGAATTTAGACTTTCATGCCATTCAGTGCACCTTCCTCTGTCTGTGGTATGCCCAGCTATCGCCCTTATTGCCTGCTGGCTCCAGAAAACCCAGGGAGGAAAGAAAATGCCTTTCCCTACATCTTTGTCGTGCAAAACCCAAAGGCTCTTCTAGGTGGTGGGTTTGTAACCTCATTGTGAAGACCTCTGTTTTGCCAAGCATGGGGAGGGATACACATCCCCACTTTGGCCTGTGTGTCTCACCTTTTTCCTCTCTGTGCTGTGTGCTGCCAGCTTCTGAATTGCAGTTCATTACGAAAAAGCAGTTTCTTCAAGGAGATGATGATCGGCAATAAAGCTGTTCCTTGGAAAACCAGCTATACATGAATGGAAATGGTTCCAGCATCAGAGGAAGCATCCCACTGCATCCTCCCAAAGCTTAAAACAAAGGAGGACAAATGCCTTAGAAGAAATATAAACTTCTGTATAACAAATCCCACCCTCTTTACACTGCTCCTGGAAGCAGTGACAGCCCAATTTCTCTCCCAGCTCTTTGTTCGTGGCTTCAGGTTCTTGCACGGAGGTTTTCAGTCCCTCTGCTGTGGAGCTCTCCCCTTTCTCCTCGACTTTGCTCCACCCAAACTCTGGTGACTTAAGAGGAGCTATTTCTTAATTCCATTTATGTAAATAAAGAGCTCAGCAATGAAAATGATCATTCAAGCCTCTCAAAGAAAGGCTTATAATGAACTGCTATGTACTTTCTACTGCTGGACTCTCTTGACCTGCAGGAAGAGGAGGGGGCAGGGAGGGAAACATCACAATAAAATATTTGCTTGCCTGAATCTGCCTCCCCCCCAGTACCAATATAACTGATCCTCTGCTGTCCCTGTGGTCACTAACTCTTCGCTCTGTGTTTTATGCTGTGTAGAAGTCTTGCAGAGAGGGCACATGGTCACTCTGTGTCCCTGGAAAGTGTCCAATGCATTTGAGGCCATAGGCTGTCAAGTAAGAAAGAGTTAATCTCCCCGAGACCTGCACAGCCCACCTCAGTGTAGGCTCCTACTTAACCTATCTTTTGTTTGTTTTACCTACTGGGAGAGGAGACCAACCCCACTTCTCTGTCAGCACCCTTTCAAGTTGGCTGAACTGTGTGCAATTTTTACTTCTATGCATGTACAGAAGTATAGTTTTGTGTAAGCTAATGCAATTGTGAGAACTTTGTAGTTGTGGTTTTAGTGTTTTTATTTTATTTTATTTTATTACTGTTGGCAGAGTTTGAAACCATTTGAAATGCGGCTACCTTGGCTTCTGTTCTATAAGAAACAGGGGAAAGGAATCAGTGTCTGCCAAATGGAAAGGGATACAACTGGTGTAATGATATGTTGCAATCACACTGCAAAACCTACCACAGTAAATTACTTCTGTTAACAACCTCCTTCCTGTTGCGAAAGGCTCCAGCCCAGACTTTCGTGCGTCTCTCTTCTTGGCATTTCTGTTTTTGAGAGAAAGTCATCTCTCTGAGTCACTGGGTGACTACTAAGGTTCTTGAAAGACAAATTGAAATGCAGAGATGGAGGCCATGAGGGGCAGGGGCCTGATTTTGGTCTGGGTAATACTGCTGGCCCTGAGCACCATCAGTCCACGGTGGCTGACCCACTGAATAGCGGGCAAGGCTTCAACTGGCAAGTTGGTCTTTGCTCTACAAGTCTTTTTTTCCCCTCGTTTGTTTGCTGGTGGTTATTATCAGTATTTGTAGGTCACCTGAAGTTTTCATGGCATTGCCTCTGGGATGCTCTGCCCTGTGCCTGCAGCAGTGGTTTGGCCAGGCTTCATGGCCCAAGGGGAGCATTTCCCTCTGAGGTGGCCTGTGGGAAATGAGCTGCAGCTCATGCTTTCAGCTGTCCCAGATGCATCTCCTCTCTGCAGATGTTGCACTGTGTTTGGCACACTGCTGTGTTTTGTTAATGCTGAATGAAGGAGTGAAAAGGGAGAGAGACAGAAAGCCAAATTACTGTCCTGGTTTTAATGTGATCCTCCTAAAGGGAGGGGAGAAGGTGAAAGCTTCAGTGTGGGAAAGTTTTCAGGCTGCTCTCTATGTTGTTAATGTTTGTGTGTTGAGAGTGGTGTGAGTCTCCTGAATGTTTTAGAAAGAATTGTTCATCTCTTTGGGGGAAGAAGGAAAGAAAGCCTCCACTTTGAGGGTAAAGCAAGGAGATCCTGGTGGTTTCAGAGGTATAAGGTGACGCTCCTTTGGCAGTCCTTTCCAGAAAAGCATCATACAAAACTTGATCTGGTGGTTAACACTAAAATAGGAAAACACGGGGAGGAACCCAGAGCTGCCATGTACTTAAAGCGTGCAAACCACCTGATGTGACCCGGGATCCAGGCTGTCAGACCGGTGACCAAGGGGCATCTCGTCCCAGGGGGTTCATCTCCTCCTGGTCAGATGGACAATGAGTTGTAGGGATGCTGGGAATTATACAGAGACAAAATATGGGAGTCCCTAAAAGCTGAAGGGACACAAGTTACTTTCCAGACTGGTGAACAATGGGGCTTCCAGCACCCTGCCCTGGTGTGTGTGCTTAGCTGGATGCTGTTTCAGCTGGTCTTGGGCTTTCCACAGCTGAGCCTGCTGTGCTTTTTCCCCTAGATGTGAATGAACTCCTTCTCATTTCTCTTCTGCAGTGTTTATACAATTAAATTTCCTTTTCTTTTCTTTTTTTCAAATAAAACATAATTTGATTCCTTTACTTGAAGTTCACCACCGCGTTCTTGCACTCCCCAAGTCCCCAACCTCTGTTGCTTCCAATAATAATAATAAAACCTGAAAAGGCTCGTCTTGTCCTCGTTGCAGCTACAACAAAATGGATGTAGATTTAGCTGTGCTTTTCCCCTCAGATATCTGGCAGCTCTCCCTTTCTTTCCAAGTCCTCCCTGTGAGGAATGAGGACAGCAGATCACAGGGATAAGGATCAGCTCAGGGGAGCATGTGCTGGCCAGGGAAATTTTTTCCCTTTGATGCCCATTGCTCCCCACCTCTGATGTCTCATCCACGTTTCACATTCTCCAAGCCCGGAGTAATGTGAATTCACAGGCCAGAAGCAGCTTCTCCCCCCAGCCTGTGCAGACCAGATCACCCCAAGAGGATTTTCCCTTGTCGAAGTTGCCAGCAAAATATTTTGCATGGCTTAAGTTGAGCTATCAAGCTATTTCCCAGCTATGGCCAGTTTGAACCAAAGGCTATTATGAAGAAATGCTGTTACGTTAATGTGAGTGGTCAAGAAAAGCCCCAGATAAAAGCTCTAGACAGGATCCAGTTGACCAATTTCTTTCTTTTTCCTTTCTCTTGTGCGTTTAACTAGAATTTTTCTCTTAAAATGAAACCTGATATTTATGGGGATATCTCATTTGCTGTAGAGCTGTGAAATTATTTTTTTTTGCCATGAACAAATCAAACACTACACATAAACCACATGGAACAGATAAGTTGCAATATGTTTAAAAGAAGTGGATTTCTTTTATATAACAGAAGTGGGTGTATCTCATTCTTTCATGCACTGGATGCTCTCTATGGAAAATCTATAAACCCAAATGGGAAATAAGAAACCATTTCTCGGCTGGTGATGTGAAATGACAGAGAGAAGGAAGTTGCTGAATTATAATAGGCCAAGCAAAAATACCTCCCTGAGTACTCTTTCCAAAAGAAAATTGAACAAGTCAGAAATCCTGCATACCGATGCGATCAGTTTGGACTACTCGGTCCAGTTTTGCATCAAGGGAGTTTGGTTTTATTACTTGTGATATCAAATTCTCTTGGCCATAAGTACCTTTAATCATGAGTGTCACAGATTATCCATTTCAAGCCATTTTTGGGTAATCACTTGAGTGGAAAACAAAGGCAGTGGAGTGTGGTTTGGGGTTAGGCTGGAAATGTCTTGGGCGCAGGGTTTAGTTTTGGTGCTGTGAGCACCAGGCATGGGGAAAAGGAGAGTGGCTGGGGGCAAGAAGGAACCCCAGGCTGGTGTCTCACAGCCTGGGGCTGTGCTGTGAGGGGAGTGTTTCTGCTTCTTCTAGTGCCAAAAGTCAGCTTCTCACCCTCACTGCTGCAGAGAGGATGCGTTGGGAAGCACTGTGAGGGTGGCTGCTGCCACCCTTACCTTGGTGGGTAAGGAGTAAGGGAGGTGCCTGAGAACCTCTCTTGCCCACGCCACCCTGGATGGCAGCTGCTTTTGCTCTTGACCTATCCTTCGGTCCTTGAAAACCTCTGAAAAGTCCAGCTGTCAGCGAGGGCAGGGAGGAAGGCTGGGCAGTGCTGCACCATCACCCTGCATTGCTTTAATCCCATCACAGCAAGGGGAATTGTGGCAAACAACAGCCCATTGAAACTTGTCATTCGCTGCAGCTGAAATGTACCTCACCAAGGGGATTTAGTTTATTATTTCTGTGTTGTTTCAGTATCATACTCTGTCAGGTTTGTATTCCAGAAATGAGGATTTGAGATTTAGGATGATCTTTTGTTGCTGTCACCACTAACAGCTTGTCAGAGTTTCCAAGGTAATTCTGATATTTCAGGAGACCATTTCCTTGATTTGTTTTTTTTTTTTCCCAAATACACTGGACTTAGTCCTGCATCAGCTGTACTACTTCATACACCTTTTTCTTTGGAGCGTGTGAAGCCAAGTTCCTTGTTTACTTTGTCTGCTTTATTAAAGATATTTATATATTTTTTGAGACCAAGTCTACAGCCTACCATAGAGTTTATCTCTCTTAGTCCCATGCTTATTGCCTGCTGCTGGGATGAGTAGTAGTGTGGATGGATGAGCACTCAACTAGGAGATGTCCCCCAGCAGCTGCAGGAGAAAAAGTGGCATTTTTACCCTGCTGGACCACTAGATGGGGAAATTGTATTTACATTTTTGGGATGCAAAATGGATTCTGACAGCCAGGGTGGAGCTCTTGATAATAGTGAAGTATATCAAGCCTGTTATCTGCAAGACTTGCATGGTGATGACTCAGACTTTGCCCCTCTCCGGACAATGATGCTACAGCTCCTCTGCAAGGAGCCAGGCTCCACTGAGCTATGAGTTTGGGGTCCCCTGCCCTGTCTCCTCATCCCTGCAGGTGCTGCCTTTTCCTTTCTGCACCCCCAATGGGGTTGGTGCACAAGACCCAGCAGTGGCCTTGGTCTGCACCCCGACCCTTGGTAGTGAC
>JANHFX010029653.1:0-16006 GCA_027560015.1 Chloroceryle amazona
GCCGCGGGGTCTGCCCCGAGGAGATGAGCCCGGGGCCACCGTTTTGCTTTATCATTCTCGGCGTAAGGCGCTCCGGGGGGCTCCCTCCAGCACCGAGCGGGAATGGCAAAGGTTTTATTATGGGGTGTGCTGCTGAGTGAATTTTTTTTTTCTGTCGTCGGGTTTTCGAAAATGAGCAGCTTTTTAAAGACTGTGTCTGTCTTGTACGTACACCCGCCTTGCCTTGGAGAGGGATGCCCGAGCCGGTGTGTCTTAAACCCTGGAAAAGGGATGTCAGAAAAAACAATCTCTGAGCAGTTTTAAGGCTCGAAGGGGTACATTACCAGCTTCAGTTCAGCCTAGAGCATTGCGTGCGGTTCAGCTAGCTGTCATAAAGCCCGAGTGAACCGACTCTTTCGACAGTTCAAAGTACCAAATGAAAAAACATTGGATTTTGGTCCTGTAAGCGTCACCCTGCAGTGCGTGAAACCCGAGCATTGCAGCACTACCAACCAGAAAGTTAAACCAACCACAAGCGAACTGAAATTAAACTCATTTGGGGACCTAAAGGTGACAAGTCGAGTTAATGACCACTGTTCTGCATTCCTAAAATTTCTGTTGCCATTTCATAAAGAGTACAGAAAAAAGAAATCTGTTTACAGCATACAAGGGAGTTGTCAGAGCACTATTAAAATAAATGTGCCTTTTTAGTGTTGTGAATGTGTTTGAAAACATGAGATTATCCATGATCAAGGTATTACTGTTTTTCTTTAATCCTGTAATGTGCACAGAGCTCTATGTGACAGAGGATTTAAGCAGTGATTTCTGAAATTGGTTTATTTGCCCACGACAAAGTGCTCTTGGCTGCATGGTCTGTGAGCCTACAGCTGGATCCTGGGAAGTCGTGATCATGTAGTCTTTGCACTTACAAATAAACACCTTGAGTGTAGGGCTGTGATTTTACTTTCAGGCAAATTTATTGGTAATGTTTGCAGGGATTTAGACCTGGGTGAGGAGTAAGAAGCAGCATTCACTGTGGAAGTGCTGCTGTGTGCCACTCACTCACTGCTGCTTCCCTCTTTTCAGTGTTTTCATAAAGTGCATCTTGGGCCACTGGCTCCTGCTTTCCAGCTTAATTTTGGTGAAAATGTGGACACTGGACTCTGTGACAGGTTTTTTTCAGTTCTTTTGCCCCTTTTTGCCATAGGAAAACTTGCACTAGTAGGCAGGGAGTGACAGCATTTGGGGTGTGATATGCTGGGAAGGCTCTTTGGTCCAGAGCTTGCTGTTCAGTTGTGTTCTGTATTGCATAATGCTGCTGCTTCTTGGGAAGAGCCATGTGTGGATGGAGGGGACCCCATTCATCCTGGATTGGTCAGCCCCCCCACATTGCATAAGTGAGGCTTTAGCACATGCCAGAATATTATCAGCAGTTGGCATCTCTCTATTGCCAGCTGTGGCAGCCTGGTCAACTCCATGCCCAGGCTCATGTCTGGATACTAGCAATAGGACAGTGGATGAGTCCAGAAAGGCTCAGATGACCGTAGAGATTAACATTTATTTGCAGTGGAATAAGAATTTCCAAGTTACAACATTCATTTTAGCTCTCTAGATGTGTGGTTAACTTTAAGATCCTTATGCAATATAGATCATAGAATGGGAAAAAATGCATATGTTTGTAAGGTTTGATCCTTCACAGGAGGGGACCTGACAGTCTGTGTGGCCAGCTTCTCTTTGGTGACTACACAGTCCTGCAAAACTGGGGTGTGAGTCTGACCTGCCCTTGCAGAAGTCAGTAACAGTCTTGGTAAGATGCTCAGTGACAAAATCAGTATTAATGAAAAAAAACCACTTTTAGGTGTTCTTTTTCTTAAAAGAAGTAGAATACACAAGTCCTGGTCTGTCAGCCCAGCACAGACATCCCATCCCTTCCTAGGACACCCTGGGGGGCTCAGCACTCCAAGGCTGCCGTTGGCCCCACTGTGTTGCTGTTCAGTCTCAGCTCCTTCTGAACTCAGTAAAAGTTGTGACTTCTTACCTCAGTGTAGGATCAAACCCTAGAAAAGAAATGTGCCAAAACTGATGGAAGAGTGTTCTGAGATCTTGCTGACGGGCTTCAGAGCTTGTTCCTGTAACGAGAATGATGACCTGCTTGAGAGCAGGAGCAGTGCCATGGGAAAGCAGCACCTAAATTGATACCCAGAATCTTTGTTCTTGCTTTCAGATGAATTATTTTTTAACCTTTTTCTTTCTGAAAAGGAGTTTCTCTTGTGTGGAGGTGCCGCTGTGACACTGTGTAGTGCCACCCCAGCAGTCCTCCAGTGCTTCTTTTCACACTAGAACAGTTTACACTTTCCTTTAGGTACATGAGAGATTGACAAGCCTTTCTATAAAATCTACAAATTTGATGCTGTTTTAATTTTCAAGAAAAGTCCCATTTATCTTAATGTCATGTTACACTTTGCCTCATCTTCTGAATAACTTTGCAATAAATACCATGCAACCAAAATTAAGAGTAAGAAGGTTGCTCTCATATACAAAAAAAAACCCCAGAGAATAAACAGCTGAGGGACAAAAGGGATTGCAGGATGGGTGGATGTGATGAATTCTTTATAGATCCAAGCATTCAGAGGCGTTCAATGAAGGGATGATGCAAATTACTTCAGTGCTATGTGTATCCCAGGATTTAGGAGGTGGGAAGCAGCTGGTGGAAGAGGGTTGCAAATTTCAGGACACACTGAGGATGTTGTGTGAGGGCAGAAAGGGGCTTTGCAAAGGTCTAAGCTTTGGATGCCAGAGCTTTAAAGAGGTGGTACAGATGGGGTCTCATTACAGTGATGCCCATATGGCTGCAAGGGGGTCATGATCCTTTGTGTATCTCACTGTTATGATATGTACATAAATAAGGTTTGATGCAGTGCCTGTTGTAAACAGTTTAGTTTAGGTGGGGTTGGATCTACTGAAATGGTTCAATCTATTGAAATAGTTCAGTGAGAATGCATAAATGTGATCAGGCCCTACCAAGCCCTAGGGACAAAGATGCAGGGGAGAAAGGGAGGAATTCCTGATGGCAGTTTTCGTGTTCAGCTTTCACTGTCAGTGATTTACGGAAAGCGACATGAGATTATCTTCCTTGCAATTCTTCCTTCTTCCTTGTTCTGCACCAATGAGTTTGTTCAAGCCTATCCTTACAGCAATGAGAAAGGTGATTTGGTCCTAAAGAAGCTGACTGACTCTGTTTCCTTTGCCATCTGAAAACATTTATTGTCTGGCAGCTCTGCTAGACAGGAGATTTATGTTAACACCTGTGAAGTTCGCCCCTGGTAGGACACCAAGGTTCACAGACTTCTTGGAAATATGGAAATATATTAATGGCATAGTTGGTAAAAGGAAATTGATTTTCCTGTGAAAAAATCCACCTCTGTAAAGCTAAACACTTGCTGAACATTTTCAGTTAAAAAAAAAATTAAAAATCTGATTTAAGTTTTAAAGTTTTTAATTTGGAAGTGTCTCTTGGAGGCTGCAGATCAGGCTACAATCTATCCCTGCGCTTTTCTGAGCAAGTATCTTTGCAGGTATAACCGCTGTTCCCATGATGTACTGTATTTTCCTTTGTGTTGAGCAGTGCAATGTATTGCAGGAAAACCCCTGTGGTTGTGCCTCATAGGATGTGTGCTTTGACCAGGGAGACCAACTCGAGACCTGTTTGCCTCCACAAGCCATCCAAATGCTTCATTTATGCACAGAAGCATAAATGAATTGAATGAGAAATGGAAAACAAGTAAGATTTGTTTTTCCATCTTATTTTAAATTGTAAGCAGAAAATATTGGACAGATAATGTACAGAACCCAGGAAGATAACAAAATGCAGATCAAGTTCGCAATTGCAATTTGTTGAAAGTTTTCATCTTGACTTAAAGAAAAGAGACATTGAAGGAGAGGTAGATCAGAGATATTTTTACTTTCACACCATCCTCTGAGACACCTGCAGCCTTTACTTTCATGTAAAAGTAAGACTAGAATAAAGCTTGGGATTAGATTTTGGTTTTTTTTGGGAAAGTGTGCAATATTGGCTGCACTCTGCTGATACAGATCACCATAGGGTATCTGCTGATGAGAGAGGGAAACCATGGGGAACACTTGAAAACCTTTCCCTATTTGCCATGAATCTTCTTTCAATACCACTTAATACCTGAAATAAAAAAAGGAGGCAGAGTCAGGCAAGCCATCAAATCATCAGTATTTTTGGGAAGCACTGGTGAGCACCTCTAGCATGTCTGATCGTAGGTGGGCTGTTTGCAGAAAAGAGTGTCACGGGGCTTGGAGAACAGGTTGAAGGTCTGCGGGCTTTCCGTTAGTTTCCTCTTTGCCCTTCAGGCAATGCTCTGTAAAATGTGCTAATCCACCAGCCTGTGGCAGCCATCTGAGGTGAGATGGGAGCAGGCTTGGGGTAAAAGGAAAGGACGGCTATGAATCCTTCCTTCGCCTCTTTGGCATGGACTTCTCCAAGTCTCTGTGCAGCAGAGCAAGCCTGGTCCATTAGCAAGTGCCCTTTGCTTATGTGTTCACCAATACAAGGTCTGTTTTAATTATTTATGTTAATTCATCATAATGCATAGATAAATATTCTGCAGTATACTTTGTAAAAGATAATGAAGTCTTAGTCATTGGAGACCTCACCACACACCTCTGCTCTCTCATCTCCTTCTAGGCTTGACGACTCTGCCCTCGATTTGTGTGTGGTTTAGTGAGATGCGACTGGGATCACCTGAGATCACAGGCTGTGGTCACCAGCTGCTGAAAGCTGGGGTTAGCTGGTAGGAATGTGAAGGGGCAGCAGAGCCTGAGGAAGCCACAGCCTGTGTAATGTGAGCAGCTTGTGATCCTTGAGCATAGCTTCAGAGTCACTTCAGAAGCTTGTAGATCCCCAATACTTGTTTAATCACCTAAACTACCTTTGAAATTACAGACCTGGTCCTTTGGTGGGCATAGGTGTATTTTCACCTGCAGCCTCATATCTCCTTGCTAGGGCATCGGCACCACCAGCAAGACCCACTCCCAGGGCAGGTTGGGTCAGTCAGCCCTCGTGCTCGGCGTTGCCATGGCTACGCTGCTAACTTGCCGAGTTTTGGTGCTGCTCATGTCTGCTCGATGGGCTTGCAGGAGCTGCAGTCACACGGTTGTCTGTAGCACAGGCATCTGCCTCAGTGTCCTCCCAAACCCCTGGGGATGAAGGTCCCTGAGCGCCCTTCTGCAAGTGCAATCCCCAGCTCATGCCACACGGTGCAGCCTCATCTGGATGGGTGTTGAGATCCACCACAGCTGGAAATGCACGAGGGAGGTCTCGCTGTGTGGCCGAGCATTAGTGCCAACGGTGTCAGGAAACCCACAACAGCTGGTCTTTTGATGCCGTCAGCTCAGCCCAGGAATAAACCCCTCAGAAAGAAGTCATAGCCCATGGAGAAATTTCTATAAAACTGGACAATCCCAAATTTCATCATTTGATGAGAGTTGATACATCAAAGCCCCTCCAGCAGCCAGCAAATCATGGTTTTCTTCTCTTGAGAAATTTGGTAGTGAAAAGTAGCATCATCTCAGTGCTACCCCAGCAGTCCTGGAGGCACTGTCAGCAGTAAAGACCAGGACTAATTGCAGTATCTCCAGTGCAGCAGCTGGGAGTCTGGTTAGAGGTAACACTCGCTTTGTAAAAGCCACCTAAGTTTCTTCTCCTGAGTCTCTTTGCTCCTTGCAGCAAACTGCAGATCATTACAGGGCACAGTGGGGTCTGGGCAGCCCTGGGTTGACTGCCAGGTGGAGAGGTCACGCCGGTTTTACTTCTTGTTTTATTCTGAGCTGGATATTAGGGAAACATTTAAAAAATGAGCGGGGAGGGACTTCCCACACCTGTTTGCTCTTTGTGGTGCAGAATGTAGAAACATTCAAAACAGACTTAATGGAAAAAATAGTAACTAAAGACTATGCAGATTAACAGCAGGATTAAAAAATCATCACATACATGTAACACCAATTATATATCACTGCATGCCTGAGTGTGTGCAAGTGAACATGAAGGTGTCCCAGCAGTTCCTGCTTCTCCCGAACATCACCCCAAAGGATATTCACCTGGTATCTTTGTGTTCTTTCTTTGGGACTCCCTGTCTTCAAATACCACTCGCTAACATCTTTCTTATGTATAGTTTAACCAACATGCAAACCCGTGCATACATGTAGAGCACAATTCTGCACCTCTTGGTCAGTAAAAAGTCCTTTGCAGCATTGAGGTGTGTGCGCAAGGTCAGGTGATGGGATGTATATTCAAGGGCAATGTCTAGACTTGAGTAATTTGGATCTAATTTAACAGCTGTGAGAAACTTTCCAAATTAAATCAGTGAAGTGAGTGTTAAGATCAGTTATATCTTTATAAAAACATAATAGAGTGGTGAACTTCAACATAGGCCAGGCAGCTGGGTGGTTGGGTGCTACCATGAGCAGCCTCGCATGGTATAAACATTATAACTTATATTCTTGTGTTTAAATAATGCTATATTCCCTTCTTGTGTGGGGAACTTTACAGAAAGGACATTGCATCTGCTATTGCTTCTGGCAGATAATGTATTAAATGGGATAACTTAAATATTAAAATCTTTACAAGGAATATGGTCCACAAGAGCCATTAAGTATATGCTACCTTCTGGTTTAGGATCACAGCTGGGAAACAGCATTTTCTGTGGAGAGAGGAACATGCCCAGGGATATTTAGGTTTGTGGTAACCTACTTTGAAAAAAGGCACTTTGGGAGAATTTTATGGCTGGAAATCTGTAAATTGCCTTCCCCAGCCCTAAGTGAGCAAACAACTTAAGAGCATGTTTATCTTGGAGCATGTGAAAGGTCCCACTGATGTTAGAAGGAACATCTATCTAAGGTGACACTGAGGTCATCCAAAGCAGAAGAGTGGTACTGAGATTTGGTGGAAAGCAGGTCTGGGTATCATCATCTTCCTCTACAGAACTAGCTTGCTGCTCTACTTGAGCCTATGCTACAGTTCTCCACAGGCTGTCACAGGCCTTTGTTCCTTCTGTACCTTAATAGCCATCTCTGCTTATAATCACCAGGACAACACCTTGCCCTCTTTAGAAGTGCTGCCTTTTTCTCATTTGCATGTGTTTTAAAAACCATGCTGAAGTTACATATCTCCAACACTGCTAAATCTCAGTTTGGAGAGATGCTGAGACCCTGACATGCGAAGCATCCAGTGTCTCTTCAGGTGACACGTTCGCTCACTCCCTCCTCCTACATTCATTAATCTTGCCAAAGTCTATTCTACTTTACATTTTCTAGGTTACTGGTACATAGTGATGGAGCATTAGAGGTCCATTGTATGGCAACAGCAGTGGAGGAATCCTAATGCTGTCTAGGCTGGTTGTTGTCCTTCGCTTTCTTTGACTTTACAGACTTTATTTCATTTTATGGATACTTGCACCTTGCTCGTCCTCACAGTTTTCAAAGTTGCGGAGAGCTGTATGGATGTGTTTTGCGTTCCTTTGCCAACCTGTTTTAGTTTGTGATTGTCAAGTTGACACTTTAGTGGTGTTTTTAAATCTCAGATGCTTTTTGTATTTACTTTCTTCTGTCCTCACTGGTGTTTGATCACCTTCCAGATTAGTACCTTGTAATTTTGTTAACACTCAGTGTAATTCTTTTTATAGATCATTATGGAAGTATTTAATAAGATCAGAACTATGAAAATCATTCAGCACTTCACTAAATAACGACTTCCCCCCTTGTTGGTAAATACAGTATAACTTGGTATGGCTTGATTTGTAACTCTGAAGCCAGTGTTTCATGTAGTTTCTCCTGGTCATATGAATTAATACTAGAACTAAGATTTTATGAGACATTGCATCTATGTCAAATCAGCAAATATTTCCTAATTTATTTTTGCTCAGTCCTGACTGTTAGGCTATATTTATTTAGTTAGTTCAATGATATGCATTTAATTGTTATATTCCCATCTTAGTTTTTCTGATGTGTACCTCTTACAACAAAATAATTCAATGTTCCTAGTGCCATCCACCACTAGAGTAGAGCTAAAGCAATGCTGAAAGTTTAAATGCCCTGATCCATCCGAGTCCTAATTCTTACATATTTTATAGGAGCTATTAGATTTGAGTTATACCGAACTTCAGGTGAGTGACAGAGATGTTAATCCCGCACCAGAAGACTCTTTACAGGGCATTCCCTACTGTGTGTAAATGCAGAGAGTCTAAAATTTTGTGGTTTGAGTGGGGATGGAGGAGAAGCAAGTACAGCTGTCAAGGGACTGATAGTGAAATCCCCAAAGCTCACAGTGGGGAGCTGCCCACCAGGGTCTCAGCAGTGCAGCATCAGCTCTGTTTATCTTTGCTTCCCTTGTGCCTCTCCACGCACTGCTCAGAGTGTTTATGAGAAGGGATTACACCCTGAGGAGGGAATGTCAAGAGCAGCTGATTGAAATTGCAGGGGAATTAATTTAGGAAGGTAATTACAAGGACTGGAATTTGCTCTTCTACCTTTGCTAACTAACACTGCTGCTCTTATGACATGCGCTGAAAGAATTTCAATGCACACAGCTGGGTGAGGGTCCCTGATCCAACCTCAGACATCATCTGTGCAGTGGCACCAGATGCATAGGACCATCCTTTCATTGCAGATATGGTAGCAGCTTTTCTCATGCCTAGAGTAGTCATTAACTAAGTCTAGACTAATTGGCAAAGCTCTGCTGGGGATGTTCTCAAGCAGTGGCACACACTGGCCAATAGCAACACTGATGGATGATTCATGCCCTGGTTTTAGTCTGAGACAACTAAGTGATTTGGCACAGATCAGGTGTTGCCACTGGTCTGGGACCAGTCCCAGAAGGAGCCTGCATATGGCTCCCTGCTTTGGAGGCAAGATAGGTCAGTGATGTGGATGCTGATTAGGCCAGCTGGCCTCAAGGAGCTAGAGCAGGACTGAGAATCTTTGGGTTACTAGAAAAGATGTAATCATTATATGTGAGATCTTTCCACTTTGAGGATATCCTCCTGCATCTATACAAAAAGCCACTTTGCTCTGGGATAAGACCTTTCACTTAAATAAAAACCCAAGAAATCCTACCCCACTGAAATAATATTGGTTTCACCCCATGTGTGTGTCCAATAACATGTTTTATTTTCTATATCCTTTCATCGTCTTGTTCATGAGACTTTGTCAAGACTTTTGCCTTTTCTGTTTCAACACTCCACATGCTGATTAAACTCCCATGGATGTTCAAATACTTCACCCCCACATCTTGGCATATTAACAAAAGAATAATTTTTTTGGTGGTACTAATCCAAGACAAAAACCCCATTGTTCATTCATTACCAAGCTTTTTATAATTTGTGTAAAACACAGAAGAATATATTTCTAGTTGCATTGTTGGTGATATTTGGACATTTCTCCAGATTTTGTCTCACTCATTGCTGTAGATGTTGTTCCATTACCTTGTTACGTTCTGGGTGCAATGACATTGCGCAGAGATGGGGTCTGGCAGCCACATGCTCATGGCGGTTTCTGCTCTCACAATATGGCATTATTGCATATATGCTACTCTCTTCTGTGCTAAATTACTTAAAACAACCGTATTTCCCTGTTTTTCCTCAGGGCTTGAAAGGCTGCCCCTCAACACTCACAATGGGATTCATCCATCTAATGCCTTATCTGAGGTAGCAGTCTCAGCTCCTTTTACAGCTGCTGCTGAAAAACAGAAGATAGAAATTTCTGGAGTGCAATTAAACTCATCTGAAAGCTAATTCTAAAATAGGTGATGTTAATCATCTCTTGCAGTGTCTGAAACCTTTTACTGACTACAGAGAAGACCTTGGGTGACTAACTTGAATTTAGACATTTGCACTGAAAGCATCTGAGGAATGGGAAACTTTTTGCCTGACCTGAGAGGCAGGACTCAAAGCCACATTAAGATAACTAAATATAGTTATGTTCATGCACAGTTCTGTGCACAATATGTTTTAAGTTGTCTATAGATGGTGGAGATCTAGTCGATACAGTCAATAGATTTAATGGTGCAATTCATCTAACCAGATATAGGGGTCTGCTTTACATGGAAATAAATCACAGCTTCAGCTCCATTTAGCAACTCTCTATTAAATTTGTAGCAGGAGCTGAGGTGACCTGATCTCCTGTAAATGTCTGCAGTAGAAGCCACTGACGGATCAGTCTTACCTACCGAGGCAAGAGGAGTATGAATCTTACTGTTACACGGCCTTTTCTTAATATTAGGCTCAACATAAAATTCTAATTCCCTTTCTTCAAGAGCTGTACATACATGGCTGGCTATTATCCCAGGCCATGACAGGCCTGCAGCCATCCCAGACATTAGGCCAAAGAAAAATATGATGGTGTAGTTGATGTCCTCAGTTTTACCAACCTACTATGCTGCTGATTTCAGTAGCTTTAAGACCTTTCTGTAGTTGAGTCTTAAACTTACATCTCCACCTTCCCTTTGTCCTCTGGTTTGCTATGGGGGCTATCTCCCTGAGTCCTTCCATAATTGTGTTCTTGATTTATAAGCAGTTGCAGAGGTCATGTTCAAACCCAGACTTAACTACTTCTTCTACTGAGCTTCAAATCTTGGGATTGACTCAGTTCTCCCTGAATCTTCTTGTGGCTATTTGTGATTTACCTGGGCACAGGAGTTACTGTGGTGGGAGGTGCCTAGCAGCAGTCCTGATTCTTCTTATTCCTGAATTTCTGCCCATTTACATTGCTCTTCTTGTCGCCACCACTCAAAATATGCTCCTCAAATCAATGAACAGGCAATACTTTGTGAATGGCTTGGCCATTGTCTGTTTGAACCCTGTAACAACTGTAGATGGTCTGTTTGATTGGTCTGGGATTAACGAGGGTGATTGTGAGGGCAATTAAGAAGTTTAGAATGTTTTTTTTGTGTGCTATAGTTTTCTCTGCAGAACTGGAGACTTTGTAGTTACGTAAGGCACTATTCACTATTTTAGAGGGCGTGCTCACTTCCATGCACCAACTGATTCAGTAAACTGGCATAACTGAACCTAATACTGAAATCATCAGAGAACTGTACGGGATTTGAATGCATGAAAGTTCCTTGACATAAGGAAGTACTTTTGGGTGGTGGTGTGTTTCTTTAACAGCTGCTAGTTTGTGTTTTGATTGTTTTAGCAGAAATACTGAGCCAGCAACCTCTTTTAGTCATGTCAGTACAAATTTAGAGGAAATCTATTAAAGCTAGAAGAACAACTGGGCTTGGCTGCTGCATTGCAAGCTTGTTCTGGACTCACTATAAAATCTTTCCATATTTTACTGATACTATGCTAGTGTCAGAGGCCAAGGTCAAGGTCCTGCATATCTAGTGAGGTTCTTCCCTGTCACAACAAACTTGCCCTCCCAGTAAGGTAAGACAGCTTGAGGAATGGGGTAAATAGGGGAGACAGAGATCCTCTGAAAAGATAACGAGTGAGCACCAGCTTGTCCCAGAGTTGCCAGTACTCACACCGTGGTGTTTATGGCTTGTTCCCTTCACACTGGGAGCTTTCTTATATAAGCATGGAGTCTCTCCTTCCCTCACTTCTACCCAGCGTGAAGATTGGAATTTGCCTCCCTGATAAATGCAGTTATTTAGTTAACAAATACAATGCAGATAAACTGGGGAAGCAAAGCACTGTCTTTCTGCCTGTTTCTTGGTGTAGGTCCTGGCTGACGTTGGGGCTATAGGAAGGAGTTGACAATTGCAACCATAAAACCATTTGGTTTGGAAAGTTTTAGAGGTCCCCAGTCCAACCCAAAGAGCAGGGCTAACTCAAAGCCAAAGCAGGCTGCTCAGGGTTGTATTCAGGTAAGTTTTGTTCATCTCCAAGATGTGAACTACTTTATATTGTGAGGAGTGATAAATTTGATTGCATTTCACAGAATACGTTGGTTTATAGTTTTCTCTCAGTGGGCAGCCCTCTAGGCCCAGAGTCATGGAGAGTCTTCTTCCCTCCCCACTCCATTCAGTCCTGAATATGCATGGACAGAAGTGAGATGTAACATCTAGATAGAGATGCAAGGCAGGTCAGCCCACTGTGAAGGAAACAACGCTCATATTAACCACAAAGAAAATTGTTTGCCACTAGGCTAACAAGCACCATCATTATCTATGTTTGGAGTACTGACACTGGGAAATGCTAGAGGTAATCTTTAGCGTAATTGGTTGAGTTCATTGAAAATAGGAAAACTTTCCCAATGATTTCTCTTTTTTTTTTTTACTGATGATATTGTAATTTGACATATCCACCAATTTTTCGTTATTCAGAAGAATCGGTCTCCAGGTAATTTTTCTCTCCTCTACAACTCTTTCTGACTTTCCCATCTCTTTCTCCTTGTCCCTTCCTCACTCAATCCCATCTTGTCTCCTTGCTTTGGTGGTATTCATCACCTCACTACCAAAGCACAGCACCAATCGCTGGATCATCCAGCTGGTCTTTGTGTGTAACCCCTCAGCCTTTCGTAATTTGTGTGACTATGATAGTAAAGGTCAGTCTGACTTAAATTCATTTGGCCCAAGTGCTGATAGCAGGTTGATGAAGCTCACATGACAATTTGTCCCTTATCCAGATGTAGCTGTATTTACCTTTTAGTCTTTGTAATATATATATTTTTTTTAACTTACTGGACTTTGACACTGAGTTCATCTATGTTAGCATTAAAATTGTGCCTCAAATTCCCACCGAGTAGGGACTCAATAGGAATTACTTTGTCCATATGGTGCAAGGAAGCTTAGGTGCAGGAATTATCTCTGAATCACGCGTGTTTCATCATCATTAGTGTTTCTAATGGTGATGATGATGTTGAATTCAGCATCCCTGTGGTAAGATATGCTGGCTGGACCAACATGTGACTTTGTGCACAGCCCAAAGTTAAAGTCCATATGCAAACAGCATCACTGTAGGAAAATCTTGCAGAGTTGTTGATTCAGATCCACACAATTCTGAGTCACTGCTCCTGATCACTCTTTGCTCTAGGGGTGATGGTGGTAATGGTGGTGTTAGGGAAAGAGCGATTTATTGATGACCTGTGTAGGTAACAGATTTCCTGCAGTGACTCAGCTGTTCTCTCCAAAAGGAGGAAACATGAAGTGGAGGTGGACACCCATCTCCTTTCCCAGAAAGGGTACAAACTGAGCTAGTATCTGTCCCTTTCCTGTTCTCAGTGGTAGGAGGAAGAGGTTTAGGAGCACCACCAGCTAATCCAAGAGCTTCACACACAGTCTGAATCACTCCTGCAGCTGTTGCTTCCAGAGTTGAGATGATAATAAAAGGTCCTGGTTTGCAGCTCCAGTTGCTGCTAGTGTTGATAACCAGGAAAAATAAGGATGGGAACTCCTGGTGTAACAGTGTATGGGCAGCAGCTTTCTCTAGAGAGTGAGCATGTAAGCAGGACTGGCTGCTGTGTGAGTCACATTCCCCAGCAAATGCAGTGGTGCTCCCAGAGACCAAAGCAGGACATAATCACCTCCAAAGCAGAGCCATAGGAAAGGCCTTCTGTTACAGAGCAGTATCTTAGGGTTTTCTGGAAACAGTATCTCTAAAGAAAACATTATGAGAATGAGTGAAGAAAAGAGATTTTGGGCAGATGGAAATGTGTCAGTGCTCATCTTCATTGTCAGTGCTTATTTTCACTTATTCTACCATGAGTTAATTTCCAAGCGATTTAAGTAGATAATGTGTTTATAAGCATTAATCTGAGTACTCCATCAATGTTTTTTCCAGGCTATGAAGACTGGGAGTTTCTGCTATAGTAAAGAGCTTTTTAATTGCATAAATGATGATATAGCAATAGTTGGGAGATGATGCAAGATAAATTCAGGCTACAGATAAGGTGTAATAGGGGCATAGATATCTGCTGGAAGAATTTGCACAAGAAATGATCAATTTTCAACTTGTCATTTTCAAACCGAACTTGGAGAATTTTCCAAAAGACAGCCATAGGCTGTATCTTAGCTGCAAAATAGGGGCTTAAATCAACAGTTCTGCATATTTTTGACCAGCAATTATACGTGATTTTGAGTTACAACCAGGAATATGTTGGGGTTTGGTTTTTGCTTTTGTGTTTGTGTTTTTGTGGGTTAGGTTTGGTGGTGTTTTTTTGTTGTTGTTGTTGTTATTTTTTGTTGTTAATTTAGCAACAGATAAGCCAATGAGCAATGTAGTAACTCAGGGAAAAGAGATTAATTTGTTTCTTAACTGGATTGTTTACATTATAATGTAACATAGCATAAGTAGTAGCAGCAAGAGTAATTGGGCTAGGATTCTGAGGTGTCTTCCCTGTAAATGTGTAAACATGGCTGAGTCATTTCAATCTCCTCAGTTCCCAGCATAGACCACTGCTATAGGAGGCTAGGTAACTGTTCAGCTCATTCTGAAACAAATGATGACTGATAAATCACAACCTGACTACCGGAGATGATATCAAATAAATAGGTATCCCTTGACTGCAATGGGACCTTCAATACATGGCTTAGATATAGACACCTATGTTGCAAAGACTAACATTAAGTGAGGCGTATCTTACCCTAATCACATTGTTGAAAGCTTTGTGGGGATAATAACTTTAGAGACTACTCTGATCAGAGGTTAAAGCAGCCATCCTTTTTGGCCTTAAGATGACTGACCTAATATTAAAATCTCATACAGTCTTAAGTCTGGAACACTTTTCTCAGAGCAGGTAAATACATGAACCAAGATCACTGAGTTTCTGCACTGTTGGGTTCTGATTCAGTCTTGTACCTGAATCTCATTGTGGTACTTCTTAGGTTCCCTTCTGTTCCTGGGAGACTCTGCTGCAGTCCCCCAGGTTCCACTTGCATGCAGAAATGAAAGGTCATCTAGCATAGCTTTGCAGGACTGGGGTCAGAAATTGTTGCTGGTCCCTTTGGGCTATATAGTCCCTACGTTCATAGACAAATATTAGTTGATAGAATGTGGTGGGTTTCAGTTTTCTTTGGTTGGTTTGGGTTTTTTTTTTTGTCTGCAAAGGGCTTCAAGTCAATATTATCCTATCCAGAGCACAAATATGTATCTGTATCTTGGAGTTATTTAAAAAAGTAATTCTAATATGGTCATTCCTTCAGAGATGTCATCTCTGTTGAAGAGTGGGATGTAATTTTTAGATGTCCAAGCAGTCTTTTTGCCATTGATCCTGCAAAGAGAACAGATGAACCTGTCTGGTTTCTGCCTTGTCCAGAGGGAGAAAATGAGCAGTTTTCAGCCCTCTTTTTTTTTTAAAAAAAAGGCGGGGGGGTAATAAGCAATAAAGCCAATATTTTTTTTGGAGTGAGGTAAGAACAGTGATCGCACAGGGAAGAAGCTGGCGGCTGTGAATGCAGTTCCAGTGACAAGGATGAAACAGTAGCTGAGCTGGAGAGCGAGGCAAGGAAGGTTTTGGAAATAAAGCTGCAGAGGGGAGAAGAAGGAGGAGGAGTAACAGCACCACAAGACACAAGGCAGGTTATACTTCTGCTTAAACACTCTTCAGAGCAACCTCCTTGTTACCTCAGATAACAACCATGCAGGAATATCTATAAAGACAAAAGAAGTTGGAGCTCTGATCCCTTGACTCAGTAGGCCAGTGCTAGCATTGCAACTGGCCATTGCTGGGAGGCAGTGCAATGGTTTGGAAAATGATAACAAGCAATTACCAGTTCATCGCCCTTTTCCCTGTTGCTAGAGCCTTGGGCTTCAGTGGCAGCCCTAGAGAAAGAGTATCTGACATCATTCCTGCATGGGAGGAAAAGCAGACGTATGCCAAATCAGACCTAAAAATGTCCTCTTCAGGCATTGCTGGTTGAAATGACTAGCTTTGAGGGGCTTTTCTTTACCAATTGGCTTGTGGTTCTTCAGGCTGCTACCACGTGGTCAAGTTTTCCATATTTCCTATGTAGTAATGAAGTAAAAATTCTACTTTGCCTTTTGTTTTAATATATTTATATTTAAAA
>JANHFX010029653.1:16106-37167 GCA_027560015.1 Chloroceryle amazona
AATGTTTCCATATTCCTATTTTATAATTAAATAAAAATTCTTATTTGCCCTTTTTTTATATATAAATATATAAAAAAAAAAAAGAAAAAAAAAAGGACACTGTGTCTGCCATGACGTATCCCAGCTCCACAAGCTGGGGGTTAAGAGAAGCCTAAGAGTTTGTAGCATTGTGAAAGACACATAAATCAAGTGATAATTTTAGCGGTTTTCTCAGTTCTCATGGCCTGACAGTGCCTCTCTTCAATTAGTTTCTTTACTTCTGTGTCTTATTTAATGCCTTACCCTGCAACATGGTATCAAGGTGCAAGACCCTTTGTAATTCTCTGTTTATGGTTTTATATCATTACAGGATGTTCCTTACAGGTTGGTTGGTGGTTGTTTTTAAGATTAGACAGAGGAAAGTCACTGGCCTCATTCTGAGTCAGCAAATCTAGCATAAAATCAGGCTTTTAGCTGGAGATTAATCTTCATGTCATAGCACCCTTTTTAAGCCCCTGAATCATTTTTACTGAAGATAAGGAAATTATTAGCAGTGTGCAGTCATATGATAAGCTGAAATGAATGGGAGGTGAATGTGATGGCAAAGGTTATGGCTGACATATCTATGAATGTTTGAAGGAGCATAGTACCTACCACACCGTCACCGCAGCTCATAGTCCTATTTGGATGTAGTAAGTGCCTTTTTACTAACACAGAAATGATTTGTAATGTATGTACACGCATTAGAGAAGTACCTTCAGGGACAAGCAGAGATGAAAGCTCTTTCGGCTACACATCCTCATACCTCCCAGATTACCTGAGACTCCTTCAACTACTTTTAGGTCTGATATTACATTGCTTCCATAAAACCTCCAACCTTTTCCCGAGAAGCTGGTGAGATACAGACACATGTGACCTCCTCAGCAAGATGCAGTCCACCCTGCCCAGCTGTTTCTCTTGTGCTGTGCACTGCCCATACATAGCGCAGAGGATCCTTGCCCCAAGATGTGTCCAAGTTTGTATGTAACAAGACATGAAAAAATTACTGTGATTACCAGCTGGGGCAGGTACAATTTAGCAAGAAACCAGTTATGATCATTGTAATAATCAGTAGTCTCAATGCTCCAGTATTGTTAGTGTTTTGCATGCGTGGTGTAGAGACAAGCCTCTTGCAAGGGAAGACTAGAAGGAGTGTAATTCTGGATTTTCTGATTCTTGCCAACTGCTCCTTCCTTGCTCAGGGGACAGACAGTGAAAAGAAGAGTGTGAAAAAAGTGGACCAGTAAGTAGAGGGGGTTGGTATCACTGGTGGAAAAGAGAGTGATATCATTCTGGGAGTAGAAATGGTTCAATATTAGTAAATGTTCTCTGAGAACTGGGTTTTCAGCCCTTCATGATGTGTTCTGAGAAGACACGGGGAATTAAAAGTCAGAGACCACTGGAGAGACTGGTCCTTCCAACTGGCCTGGAAACAATTTGTAAAAGCCATCCCCAAAGCTGACATCCTCACTGGCAGTGTCTTTAGTTACGCCACAGATTAAATGACTTTCTTAGGGTGCCTCTGCTTCGTCACCATTCCTGAGAGGGTAAACTCTGTGTCCAGGTGGGGCTCACTGGTAGTGAAAGGTGTGGACTCACAAACTGTTGTTGATCATGCTGTTTTCACTCCTGGGGGGAGAAGACAAAGCAACTAAAGTCTGTCATGTTTCGGGCTGCTAATTCAGCTTCTTTTCTATCAGCTCAGCTCACCAGGGATGAAGGAGCTTTTGACTTCAGGACTAGGGGACTATTCTGCTCATAATGCTGGAAAGAGTGGAGTAAAAATATGTGATGTCATTCAGCCAAGAACATGCATTATTTACAGTTGGTGTCTCACAGGTGGTCATGCCACTGGCTGTACTCCTATGCAGCTGGATGCTCGTACGCAGCATGTGATGAGGTGCAGTATCTGCAGCTAATACACCTGTTTGCCAGAGCCAATGGAGTTTGTATTTCTGACCAGTCTGAAGGTCCCATCCATCTTCATTTTCAAACCATGCTTTTCAGTCACACCTCTCTCAGATTCATATACATGCTCCAGGTAGATTAGGCAGATTTGTGTAATTCACTTAACCTGAACTCTGCTGTTCCTTTGTGTTTCCCCGGGCCTTCTGACACTGTGGGACTGAAGAATTGTAGAAGTGCAGCCTGTCTGCTTTCACTGCCCCTGCCTCTGGTCTGTCTCATCTCAGCCCTTCCTGGCGTGTAGTGGCCCATCTTTGATGGAAATGCAGAGGATTTAGGCAGATGATTGAGAATAGAGAATCATGTAACACTAAGATTTTCTTCCTCTCCTGAGCCGCCGTGAACTGGAGAGCAGTAGCATTTCATGGCAACTGCTGATATATTTGGGGGGATGTATGGGCTAAATCCTATGCCCAACTCTAAGGTGGGTTGGTAGTCCTGATGGCAAGTGCTCAGCTCATTTGTGTTGTTAATGTTGTTAATGATTTATGCAGATAGGCTGTGGTTGGCTTTATTTCTGGCAACTCTGGAAAGCAAAGCCTGGTTTTGCCTGCTGTTCACAGGCAATATGGGCAATATTTCCACAGGTCCTGGTTTACACCTGCCTGTCTAATCTCAGAGGCAGCAACCTGCATCTTCTCAACAAGTGGGCTTTACTGCAAGGTGTCTGTTTTAACTGTGGAGGAAGCTGCAATATGGAGAGATGGGCCAGAAGGGATGGAAAGGGAAAGCAGATTTTGTAATTTCAGTGGCCAAGACTTGTTACGGTGGGATGACACTGCTAATTAGAATATGGAGGGTCAGTGGCTGAACATTGCTAATTTTTCAGTAATTAGGGGAGGGAAAGCTGGCAAGGAAAATGGAAGGCCAGTTCATCAGAAGTAAAATGTTTGTGTTGCAGCAGCAGCAAGCAAGAACCTGGTTATGGTCTGTGATCCAACTGAACTAAAAGCTGTCCAAACTCAGAATAGCAAGATTGTCTTTGCCCCAAACACCATGCAATTCCAGTGCAACAGAGGAGTTAACATTTGGATCCAGAGGAGGAGGGGTGAAAGAAGAATCGTTAGTACTCCCAGTTTGCCCTCAGAATCTTAACTGTTAAAAATGTTGTTTATAACACAGGAATGGATAATATAAAGAAAGGCAATTCGAAAGTACAACAAAGTAGCTTCATGCATGACAAGGAGTGACATGGAAAATATGAGGGCTGATGGGTACAAGTTACTCCTGGGGAAATTCTGTTAGACACAAGAGGAAAGTTTTACAAGAACTATCAGCCATTGGAATAATCCCCCCAGGGAAGTGGTAGAGTCCCAAACACTGGACATTTTTAAGAGTCAGCTGGAGAGGGTGATGGGCTATTTTGTCTAGAAAGTGATTAGAGGTTATCACTGGCAACATGAATGGAAAGAAAAATGAATTAGCAGCTCTGAATAGCATGCTGAAGAGCTCTCAGAAGAAACAGTGGCACTTCCACATATCATAAGCTGAGCTGGAAATTGGCTGGATCTTCTGGTGAAGTTGAAGTGAACTAAGAAATAAGCTTGCTGCAGAGAGGCCTGCAGTGCATAAATGCCAAAACCATGTTTCTGGCAAAGCCATAAGACATTCTGCCTATCAGCATCTTTCAGTGTTGTGTCCTCTGGCTTTGTAGTCTGACTGCCAAAGGAATGAGCAGAGGTTGGAAATCAGAATTATAAGTGTGTAATTTTAGAAACGCTGATATGACACACCAGTGCTCACTGGTTTAGTTAAATCTCTGGCTAGAAATTTGCTGGTTGTGGAAGGATGAATAGAGAGAACCTATTCTGGAGACACAGTTGAAAAACATGAGAAGTGAGCTGGATAAAACGTCTTTTGGGTTTCTAGAATTTCTTGTAGTAGTCATCTATTAAAAAAAAACAAAACAACTCTCTTCAAAAAACCCCAAAAGACTTCCAAGGTACAGAAAGCTGTTATGCCACACTTCAGACTTGACAAACTGAAGAGGTTCCAGGAGAAGCTGCTCAGTGTATCTACGTACAGCTTTAACTTGGAAGTGTAACTATTTTAAATGGCGCCATTTATTTCACAAATTACTCTTGGTTCTGAACACTGTGACTGAATAACACATATATATTATAAACAAGAAAAATTGATAGTTTTTTTTTCTCCATTTTGGTGTTTTAAGGCATTGTCATCAAAGCAACTATTATCCTCCACTACCAAACACGATGTAGGTCAAAGTTTCCAGGAGTATAGTACAATGCTAATATCTCACTATGCACAGTAACTATCAGACTTGTTTTCTGGTGTGTAATGTACTTGTAGGGGCACTGTCATGAGGAGAAACAAGGACACTCCTGTAAACTCACAGACCTGCATAGCACAGACTCAGCCCTTCACGGGAGGAGCCATTTCCAAGTGGTCATCTCCCCTTACATACTTCTTTTAATCACCTCTAGCTATTCATATGACTGCATTGTGGTCACCTCTCAGGCCCCTTTCTGGTTGGGGTGGGTGCAGGAGATACGATGGCTGAGCCAAGGCAGGGAAGTGGTCCCTCTCATCAGTGCCACATCTGCAGAGCACCTCGCTGTGGTTCCTGTGCCTGTAACCCTATCTGCCCACCATGGGCTTCCAGTGCAACCCAGGGCAGTGCTTCCTGATAAGCTGCTTCTGTTTGATAAGACAGTTAATTTAATAACATTGTTGCCATGCATGAAGAGCTCAATGGGTGGTTATGTGAATAGTGAGGATTTGCTGGCTGTTTCCATCATAGGTGATGTAAGTCTCCAACACAAAGAATATTTTACCTAGAATTTTTATTTTCTCCTTAAAGTTGTCACTGCTTTTTCAATCATAATATTTTCTATAAATTGATTTTTTTCTGGATACAGTGCTTTCTTGGGCATGAGGTTTTTTGTCTGGGAGGACTCTTTCCTTGTTTTACATGACATAAATCCTTTGATATATGAGCACCTAAATTCAATGTAAGGTAGAACATTGTTAGCAAAAGAGATTGATAATCCAAACTGCTAGACTACCTGGGGAATAGTATGGAGTACAAAATGTGGTTGCCAGAGAGAGGGAGAGCATGTAATGGATCACATATCTTTCACTGTTGTGAACTGAGTGATTACTAGGCAGGTAGAAGCTGGAAACAATTGACTATAATTGGTCTTCTGGGATTTTAATAAAACCTTTAAAGTAATTAAAATGTTTTTATTGGAAACAGATTTGGGCATCTTTTTTAAGGAGGTCCTAACTGTAACTGCTTTTTAAACATTAATTGTGGTTTTGTGAAACATCTACGCAGCAAGCGATACTGGTGTGGTGTGCTCCGCAGTCAGGACAGGATCCTGCAGCAGAGAGATCTGGTGTGGTCAGCCCTGTGCCTGTGAGATCACCGCCCTCTGGAGCACACGGTTCCTCTGGTTTCTTCTTGTCCATGTCCATGTCTATGCCCATGCCCATGACAACTGGGCAGCTCAGGAACGATTTGTAAACCCCTCCTGCAGATTCCTTCAGGTATCTACCATGTGTAGAGCTGCAAAGGATCTGAGAGTATGCTGTGTTATGTGAGGGAGGACTATTTATAGTCAGGAAAGCTGCAAAGGTAGGCATTGAAAATAAGCAGATTATATAAAGATCAGTTAAATATTCCATTTTTCCTTAGGTTATAATACAGCCTTTGTTAAAGTAGAAAGGCACAGGCTTTAACATATATCTGTATCTTGCTCACATTGCCCCTGTATCTTAGTACTTGGAGAAAGCACAGGGTTCTTTCTACAAAAATTAGTTTCAAAGCTGTTGTTGCTAGCACCTACACAGGTGTTAAAAGTTGCAAAGCCATTTCCAAAAAAAATCTTTGTTTTCTATGTGCTACTAATTAGAAAAAAAAATAAAAAAATCCCCTTGGAGCAGCTATAATGTCTCTATTTTATCACTGTTAGACAAACATGCATTAAATTTCAACACATTTGTTTTTTGTTAATTTTGAAGTACAGATGACCTGTAATCTTCTAATAACCTGTAAATCTTTTTATAAATGTCTTTTGGTGGTGCTGACTCCCAGTTTCTGTACAGATCCCAAGGTACTTGCAGTATTTCTTACAGCCCTAACCACAAGAGCCCTTTAGTGATAATTATAGCATCTTTTTTACATATATGCTAATCTTCTTTATTTATTCTTTTTGCCTTTGGAAGGTTTACATTTCCAAGCAGTCACAGAGATGTATGTATAAGCTTTCCAAGATACAAAACTGAGAAATTAATACTTCCAGCTCTCTCTAATATGTTGTGGGTTTTTTTTTAAACTTTGATAAAAAAGAAATCATAATCTTCTCATTTGTCCTCGGGACTTAGTTTTGATTTTGGCTGTGAAGGGCTGCTGCTATTGTATCTTTCCAGAAGAGCAAAAATGAAGAAGTTCTTTGAAACATAACAGCTTCATAGCCTAGAAAAAAATGATGTGGGTGAGATTATGAGGGCAGAAGGAGAAATACCTAATGTAGTTAAGTGGAAAAAGTGACAAGTCTCTTCAGTAGATATTGTGTGAGACAATATCCTTTTTACTTGTGTGATAGTACAGGAGCACCTAGTAAGTATCCTGGCAAATGAGGAGCGAGTTGGGCTGCACATTGTGCAGCTATAGGGTAAAAGAGGATCCTTCCTTTTTGTGCTCAAAAAGCTCTGCCTGCATTTGGACATCAAGAGCGACTGTATAGCTCTCAAACTGCCTTGGCAAGCTAATGACAAAAATATTGGGATGAAGGAGATTTTAATTTGTTTCTCTGAAAAGAAGTGGCCAGTAATGTAAGAATCCATGACAGGAAGGAAATCTTTGCAGGGACTGAGTTCTATCCACTTTTATCCAAGGCAGGAACATAATGTGATCTTTTCCTTAAATGAATAAAGTCTTTCTGAAAGCTAATTAGAGGCTGCCCATACCGGACTCAGAACAGGACTGCAGTGCAGTGCTGGACTGGCACTAGGTTTGAATGATGAGTTCTGGTGTCAATAGCAGCTGAGAACTGAGCTCCACAGGCGCTATGAGGGAGACTCAGAAGGAAACAAAAAGGCTGAAATACTCAGCAAATTAACCTGAACTGAGGTCCTTGCTTCTCTAGCCAGGCAGTTCCCAAGAGTGAACAGTGTATAGAGAGCCTGGGCACATCTGCACATCACTGCCGGGTACATGGATCCTGCTGGTTTGCTCCCACGGCTGCTATTTGAAGGCTGTTCAAGGCTTTTGCTATTTTAGTGGCTCAAAACCTTTCAATTCCATATCTATATTTATGCACAGGCTGTGTATATTCATTTCTGTCTTTTGCCAATGCTGGTTTTCAGTTCAAACAGCTCTTATGCTTCCCCCATTCCTCACTTTCTCAGCATAATTAAAGGGAGCAGTCATCTTCTATGTTAACGGCTTACTGAAAAGATAACGTTTGAAGATCTAGGAGGAAAAGACACAGAAAACAATGTTGTGACTTTTTTTGGACCTCTTTGCAATTTTTGCCACCTTGTTCTATAATAATATGAACGAAAAAATAACTCAGGCAGGTTCTTCCTGTCTTGTGATTTACTGATATCAATGTTTTTAAGTCCTCAATCACAACAAGGCTTCTAATTTTCCTAGGCACTGCGTAAGCAAACTTCGTAAGTGAACAGTATAAGGACTCTTCTTCCAGAGTATAAAAAATGAGAGAGAAAACAAAAATATGGGGCATGAGAGATCTTGTTAATGGATGTACTTGCTCCTCTTAAGGTTTCTTAAAAATAGTTACATTTAAACTTGGTTTCTTTTTGTTCTCGTATGATTTATTATAGGAGGAGTAAGTAAGCAGGAAGAGTGCCTAAAAATATACAGACTGCTTTTTTTCTTACTTTATACCTTAGAATATTGGAAATGTCAAAACTAATCTTTGCTCCTGTGGAGGAGGCTCTGTTATGTGTTGGAGCCCAAACACTGGAAACTCCTGAGATCTCCATCCAGCTCTGTTATGTGAGTGCCGAGAAGGAGAGCCAGTGGCATTAAAGAGTCCATCCGTGGCCAGTGTCTTACTGATACCTCACTGGCATATCCAATAAAGCCTTCAGGTCTTGGTTCATCTGCTTTACAAAAGCTGGCTACAACATTTGTTACCTACCCATCCCTTGAGGTGGTGTCAGTGAGTTTACCTCTCTGATTACCAGTTCTCTATCAACTCCTGATGAACTCCCTTAATTTCCCCTATGAATTCCCATCATTTTCCTTATGAATGCCTCCCAGGTGTTTGAAGATGCTCCAGGTATAATTCGGGTGATCAATTTATTTTAACATCTCCTTGATTTCCACTTTTTCATATCAGAATAGATCAGAATTTCCTCCACATGATAATTTTAATGGGACAAAATAACTTTTGTTGTTGTTGTTGTTTTCTTTAACTTCACATCTGAAGGATTCAGTGCATGGGATTGTTCAGTGAAGCTAAGCCTCAGCTTTAGGAAGGGATCAGTCAAACAGATTATTTTGTACAGATGTCAGATCTGTAGTCTTCCTTTACCCTAACCTGCAGAATTAATCCCAGACATGGGCTGAGGTGTGAGTGAGATTCACTGATGATTCACGGTCAGAGCAAGCCATGTTTGTCACTGTGCTGCTCTGTCAGTGGAGACAAAGTTGCTGTGTGTTTGTGACAAGGCTGGGCACTGATTTTGCAGCATTAATTTCAGATGGTGGAAGTGCATTAATTACAGCCTCCTCCTTGATTTCTTCTTGTTCTTGTCACAAGGTAGTTGCAGAGGTGGGGAAAATGCATAAATTATTTTGCAGCAGTACTGAAGACTTCCATCAAAGATTTAACAAGAGAGGGGCGACAGGTGATGAGAGCAATGCACAAAGGGGAAGCATCTGACGCTGCCACGTACAGCTTTTGTTTTTAAAGCTCTGCAGATATATGATGACAAAGAGATCAGATAAAAGTGACTGTGATTGACTAGCCTCTTTGTGTTAAGTTTGGGGCCAATGATTTGATGGAAAAGGAGGAGGAAGAAGCCCCAAGTAACTAATAGGAAGCCAGTTTTGGTGGTTTTTTTTACTATTTTTAAAATTTAAATAGCTTCTAAAATTCCATTAGAATCTAGTGGATGATTGTCCTATGTTATTAACAAGTTCCATTAGACATCATGTAAAATTTAGGAACATAAAAAAAAACCACTGAAGTGATGTAGGGCTGAGAAAAAAAGTATGAAAAGTAACATTTTGTCTCTTCTGGAGTCCAGTTTTATTAAACAAGCTTGGAGGGTGTTTTTTCCACTTTTAAGAAATGGGCTTTGAGAGGAAAACTTTGTGAAACCCCTGAGTGTCATACCTCTTTATAGCATTTGCTTGAACTCCTCTCATTCTTTTCATGTTCTTCTGACCACCAGAAGTAGTTCTATTCTAGGGAATGGAGACAGTCTCCCCTATATTCAGTATAACCTCAAAATGTAAGATTGGATGAGACTGTAGCTGGTTATGTAGTCTACCCCTAAAGCAAAACCAAAACCAGATCAACATATCTGTGTCATTTCTGAAAGGTATCTGTCCAACATCTTAAAAATCTGAAATCATAATAAGTGAATATATCTTAGATCATCTACCTCCATTTCACTGACTTTCCTGTCAGTTTTTCTCCATGTCTCTTTGAAACCCATTTCTTCTTACCGTTGTCTCTTTATATACTCACTCGTGTTTCATAGCCCACATCTTCTACATCACACATTCCCTGCTCCTTTTTATTACTGCAGCAAGAGTTCATGCTGTTACTATAATCCATGAAGAATTTCCATCTGAATCACCTTATCTGGGTTCATGGTTGGTTTTGTAGCTGTGACAGTTGATATATTTTGTAGCAGTGACTTTTTCTCATTACTTTCTACCTTCTCACCTGTGTATCACTGCAGCCATTACTGGTAAAGGCAATTTATCTGTGACGACTGTGTTAAAAATGAAAAGAGTTACACCAAGGACCAGTTCTTGGGAACTTCTAGAAAGTATTTCCCATTAAAATCTATCTTTAGAGATCTATCAGTAAGCCAATTGTAACCCATTTATTTGTGTTACTGCAAGTTTTTAAATTCAAAAAGCTGTGTGTTATTGTCATATGCTTTTAAGTACAAACACTAGAATTAATTGATCAATTGTTATTTAATACAAAAAAAAAGATAATTTGAAAAACCTACTTGCCATGAGATCATGCTGAAGGGCTTAATTATATTTTTGCTTCATTTTTTTTTTTTTTTTGTTAATGTAGTCTAGTCAACATTGTGTTATTTACCCAGGATAAGCATCAGCTTGGTTGGTTTGTAATGCCCTAATGCATCCTCTTTATATTTTTCAATATTCAAATGATATTGGTAGTCCTGCAGTCATTTGAATTTTTCTTTATTTCCCAAGATTTGTTGAAATTAACTTTTCAGAGATTTCCTCATCCCTTAAAGGCGCTTGGTGCAAGATATGTGTCTGTTGTTTTTAAAAAATGTTTAATTTTAGCAAATGGTACCTCACATCCCCTTTTCATCACAGATGGCAATCTTTCTGTTCCACCCTCAGTATAAAATTCCTGCTCAGTTTGATATACAGACTAAAATATCTATCCTTTGAAAATTTCTACTTTTTCTACTTGTCTAAGAACAGTTTTGCCATGTACCTGTAGCAATTACTCACATTGAAAAATATGCTATAATTATTTCTAGCTGTATTGGTTACTTCATTGTTCCCTTCATTTCCCCATTATCAGTCATGTGTTTTGTAAATTGTATTAATTGCCATTTCCTTTCCATTTTCTGCCTGACTCTACAAATATATAAAAATTAATGCCTTACTGCCACCTACATATCCCCTTTCAATATTTAAGATTTGTTTTTCTCCAGTAGAGCACTGCCATGACTGGGGGATTCTGGCTTCTGGAGCCTCTATTAGGAAATTTGAGAACAATTCTCGCTACAGTCTTCTATTAGCATTTCTTGCTTTAAATTTGTGTCCCTGACAGTGATACTGACAATCTCACTAGGTTGGCAAAAATTGGCCCTTTCAAAAATTCTTATACTGCTGGTCACCACTGTGTTCTGTTTGCGCAAAAGAAATGTAAACTGTACATCATCATAAGTATGTAAGCAACCACTCTTATTTAGGTCATCATCTGATTTTTCTTTGTCCATCAAATTGAGGTCTTTCAATAAATTACCTATTGTTTTTAGAATATCTGGGGAAGTTTTATTACTGATTGCACTCGCCCAAAAAAGGGATCTCAAGTGAGGCCACTTATAATGAATATGACATGTATGGATCAGGTCACTTCATTCTCCAGTGAGATTTAGAAAGCAAAGGGTGCACCTGTCAAAGCCATGGGCTGCCAGCTTTTTCATGAGGATGCTGTGGGAGACTGTGTTGAATGCTTTGCTGAAGTCTAGGTAGACCACATCCACAGCCTCGTCTACCAGACGGGCCACCCAGTCATAGAAGGAAGTAAGATTGGTTAGGCAGGACCTTCCTTTCCTAAACCCATGTCGTCTGTGCCTGAGCCCCTGGTTTTCTTGTACGTGCCACTTGATGGCACTCAGGATGATCTGCCCCATAACCTTGCCAGGCACTGAGGTCAGGCTGATAGAGCTATAGTTTTCTGGATCCTCCTTTCGGCCCTTCTTGTGGATGGGAGTCACACTGGACAACTCCCTGTCATCTGGGACCTAGCCAGGACCAGAGATAAATGATGGAGAGCAGCTTAGCCAGCTCTTGTGCCAGCTCCCTAAGCACCCTAGGATGAATCTCACCCAGACCCATTGACTTCTTAGGGTCTAAGTGGCACAGCAGGTCCCTAACTATTTCCTCATGGATTACAGGATGGATGTTTTGCTCCCCATCCTTATCTACCAACACAGTAGCCCTGTAGTACCTGAGGATCGTCAATCTTTTCATTAAAGACTGAGGCAAAGAAGGTGTTGATCATCTCAGCCTTTTCCTTGTCTTCTGTTACTATGTTCCTCCCTTTGTCCAATAAGGGCTGAAGATTTTCTCTGGTCATCTTTTTGTTATTGATGTATTTATAAAAGCACTTTTTATTATCCTTAACAGATTTGGCCAGATTAAGTTCTAAGGGAGCTTTTGCATCTCTAATTCTCTTTCTACATGACCTTACAGTATCCTTAAATGCTTCTTGGTTCACTTGCCCCTCTTTCCAAAGGTGATACACTCTTTTTTTTTTTTTCTCCGAGTTCTTGCAAAAGCTCCTTGTTCAACCAGGCCGGTCTTCTTCCCCACCAGCTCATTTTTTAGCACATAGGGACATCCTGCTCCTGCACCTTCATAATTTCATCCTTAAAGTAAGCCCATCCTTCCCAGGCCCTTTTGCTTTCGAGGGCTGTTTCCCAAGGGACTCTCTGAATTAGAGTCCTGAATAGACCACAGTCAGCCCTCCAGAAGTCCAAGGTAGAAGTTTTGCTGACAAACCTCCTGACTTCACCACATATTGAGTATTCTATCATATCATGGTCACTGTGGCCCAGATGACCTCTGACCACTACCTCTCCCACCAAACCTTCCTTGTTCATAAACAGTAGGTCTAAACGGTAAACTAACAGGATCTTGAATGGTAGGCCCAGTAAGTTGAAATCTCCCACGAGAACAAGGGGTAGTGAAGTCTTCTTTTCAGGCTCCTGAACACAAAATACCTCTTTCAGGCAGCACAGAAACATTGTGGTGGTGCTTGTTTTCTTTGTATAGTGCTCCTGCAGCAGCAAATTAGAGCTACTGCAGGCTCATGAGAGTCTGCTGAGCTATTTCACTCTCAGTAGCCTGAGTGACTCTTATTTCTCATATGTTAGGCAAATATTCATCTAGGATGTGATTTAGAAGATGACATTCTTCCTTGTGAGGCAACTGAAAACCACCGAAGTATTGTACACAATGAGCTTCTGAGACCTGAAGTCCAAAGATAAAGGACAGTATATCTGTAATAAGAGCTGGCACATGACATGAGATAAAGCTCCAGAGCTGTTTTCTGCTACATCTTGAGACTGTGCTTGAGGAAAACAGGAAAGATGGAGCTCCAGACAAGGTTTCATGCAGAAGGCATCAGGAGCATTTGCCAGGAGGGACACTGGCACTTCACATGAGCAACTCATCACATGCAGGAGATGTTGGGCTGCATTATACTGTCAAAGTATCAGCCTCTCTGTTGACAATGAAGGCACCCTAGCTGGTTTACTGATGCAACCCCTTTGCATCCTAACCTGTAGGTCATGAGATGTGTCCAAGGTCACACAGAAATTCACCACTGAGCTGCTAGTTAAACCTGGGTCTCTTGGTCCAGGTTAATACCACACAAGCCTAGAGTGTCTCTTCTCTTGTTTTTTCCTTGCCCTGACTGTGGTACCTGGATTATACAAATGTATTTGTACATGTACTTGAATATGTCACTCTATCTTATCCGTGGCACACTGGGGATGGAAAAACAGTTCTGCTCCTGAAACTCCAAATGAATATTTAAACACATATTTTTTATTAGATGCTAATTAATATTATGGATAAAGGATTCAAGGGGATTTTGGGAGGGGAATTATTTTAAACAGGCAAATTATTTAATTTAGAAGTATATTTACGATAGATAATAACGGATAGCTTTCTTATGGCGTTTTGCAACTTCACAGTGCTTTGCAACTATTTATTAATTAACATGCTTGCTCTTTTGGAGGTAGGAAACCAATTATTAACATCCCTGTCTTGCACACAGGGAACTGAATGATAAACATTCATGTTATTTAAACAATTTAGCCATTGTATTGCATGCTTAATTCGTCTCTGTGAGTACCATTTATTCATAGATAATGTGGATTAATGAATATGCAAATGAATAAATTAAATAGCTGCATTCTTACAATGCATGGTGATCGGCATGAATAATTATGTGCCCAGTGCCTTATAGCTTAGAACTCCCTTAAAATGACAATCAGTCATCCTTCCTTGTGTTCCTTGAAAGTCATTTGAGATTGATATTTGTCCCCAAATGGGAAATGAAATATAACATGAGCCAAGAGGTGTCCAGGGAGATGGTCCCTGATGTAGTAAGTTCTGGAGTGAATCCTGTAACACAGCGAGGAAACAAGCTTAGACTGTATGTAGCTAGTGTAGCACATAGTTACATACATTCCTGTGCCAAAAAACCTGCAACGCACTCCAAGCTAAGACAAAGGGAGAAAGATCAATAAAAAATTCAGCCTCATTTGATTGGTGGCAGACTAGAGACACAGTGGCTCCTTCGATGTGCTCTACCTGAACTCCTATCACCCATACCTTGTGCTCCTGTTTCCTAAGGGGCTAGCCTAAGCTAACCCTAACCCTTACTTAGCCTGTGTCAGAATCCCAGTGACCTTGTGACAATCAAATCTCACAGTAATTTTGAAGAGCCCTTGTCTCTGCCAAACGTCAGGGGACGATGCTATAAAGATGGTTGGGACAGATGATTCCGCTGGAAAAGGAACTGAGCACAAGACATGTGCCCCAGCCAGGAAACTGTGCTCCTGTGGATTGTCTGAGGAGGATGCACTTGTGTTTCTCCAGGTATACCAGGTAACCACCCAGGAGCATATGCAAAGTGTGAATAGGCAGCAAATCTAGATTCAGGTTGCCCCTCAGGGCTGCACTGGCAAAGCTGGAGAAATTAAGTGACCTGCTCAGCGTCCAGCACTTACACACTTTCACATGTTATTTAAGGGAGGTCCCTAATCTTACCTCTAAACTGTTGTCCCTTTGGGGTTTGAGATACTGGTGATCAGAGGTGATTTGCATCACAGGCACGAGCAGATACAGAGCTTATCCTGTAGTTCAAGCATCCTCTTGCTGACAGGAGCAGAAAGCAATGTGTGTAACTTGCGATGAACTTCCCACCTCTCCATGATGGGAAGAGAAGCTGTGCTGTGAGATTTAGGGCTTGCTGAACAGAAGAGAAAGTACATACAGAAAGCTAAGGAAAGCACCCTTGGGAGGGCATGAAGGGAGTGTGACAGCTGAAGGAGGAAAAGCAACTGCTAAGTAAGCAGAAGTGTTACCAGGCTCAAAGACTTGGATGTCTTAAAGGCATCAGGAACGAAGCACCTGGTAGTGTGCAAGAGCCTGTAGTACCTTAGCAGAAGTGGATCTGCACACCCTCCCCAGGCTCCCAGGACATCCAGTCTGTAGGCTGGTGAGAAACTGCCAACATGATCTTCTGATCTCTGCATGGCTGTGTGTGTTCCCATAAGGCTTTGTGTTGTGGAAGGTGGACTGTCCCTATCTCAGCTCCAGACTGTTCAACTGTTTGCTTCAATTTTTCTATTTGCCAGTAATTCCACTCCCTTCCTCATGGTCTTTTCCAATTCATCATTGTCTCTCTACCTTTTGGGCTCTCCTTTGCCTGCCCAGAAAGGTCCACACTCTTTCTGTTTAATCCACCCCATAGAGAAACACATTATTAGATAATTCACAACACTTGGATAACACTTGCATCTCCCCTTCCGGCTCTCCTGCCGCCTGCTCTCCGTCCCCCAGATTTTTCTGCCTCTTCTGATATTCTCAGCCTGTTCTGGTGTACCCAGGGTTGCCCTACCCTCTCTATTTATACAGCTCCTGGCATGCTTGTTTTTGATCTGAGCTGATGTCTCAGCATTGCCTTCATGCTATTAACAATAACAACCACATAGCTTTTTAATTTCTTGATGTGTTTTTTAAGAAAACCTATGTTTAGCTCTTAATCCTGGTTTAGATGGTGTGCTCTTATCAATAATTGCTATGGGTACAGCTGAGTAAATTTACGCTTATAAAAATGTTTGAGCAGGCAATGCATTTAGCTGGCTGCAGACTGGTATTTATGTAGTTCCAGGAGAGTAAATAAAGCCTATTCGGTGGCCATCATTATGGCATTATTTTGTCTCCCTGCTTCCTTCACTCTCAACTTGATGCAAAAGCCCAAATTCATGCACAGAGCTGTGCCTCCTAGAAGGTATTAAATTTCTGCAGCTGCTACTGAAATATATCGCACTGGGGACATTCCCTGCCCTGCAAGACCAGGCTCCAGTTCCCAGAGCATAAGCCTGAAAGGTTATGAGGCTCTTTCTAATGTTGAGTCCTATCGCAACTGATGATGTCTAATGCAGGACTGATAGTACCTTTGCCTCTCCAGTCACTTTTGTGGACTGTACTGATGACACTCATCATCCGATTCATGAATTAACATATACACCATATGGGAGAGTATTTCTGAATTCTGGACAAAGTTGATTTTCCACATTTTTTTCTTCTAACAATTATGCTTGGAATGACTTTTCTATTCTACTTTCCTTATCTTGAAACTCATTTACAGAAAAACCTTCTACAAGAAATATTTTGAAGTCATTAGAAAGACAGCTACACCCCCTCTGTTACCCCTAGGACAAGTCTATGTGTTTGTTGATATTAGTGTTTGAATACCAGCTCTTGTAAAGCACTCAACTTGTGCTTTGCCTTCTTTCACTATTAACAGCTGAAGGTCCACAAGTGGACCTCTTCAAAACTTATAGACAGGTTTAAAATTAAGCACATCCCTGTAATCAGTGTCTTCTGGGCCTAGGTCTCCAAAAAAGTGGACCCAGGCAAAAGTGAGCAAGATATGATTCCTGAGAAAATTAAATCTATCTGTATAAAAAACCTCACAACTTCTATCACTTAGGACTTACCCATCTTCATGCTTAAAATAACATGGTATAGGCAGAGATGAAATCATATACATGTACTAAAATTCATTAAAACAAGATTAGTAATGGCACTCATTAGAGTAATTATGAGACTGACACCGAGATGTGGAGGGTTTGTGGAGATAATGGGACCCTGGCAGTTGCTGGCACTTTGGAATGACTCTTTGCAATTCCTTAATGGAGACCAGTAACTTACTGGCTTATCTCAAAGCAGTTGCTCTGTTTTGAGTTGCCAAATACCAAACTACAGACATACTATTATACTTGGACAAATAAACTTAAATTGAGTTGTTGTGTCACATAAGGTGCTTGTAAAAGAGTATGTGGAGCCTGAGGAAAAATGAGAGTCAATCAATCCCTCTGGAAAGAAGACGACATCTGGAAGGTGAATGAGCCCACATAAATAGCCAAAAAACCAGATAAATACAGAACAACACAAACAGCATCTCTGCTGTAGCCTACATGCACTTGATTTTATGGCTCAAGTTTCTCAGCCTAGCACTCCTTTTATAAGGATTCTCTCTGCCTTTTACCATGTTCCACCAAAAGTGCAGCAATGATATAAATGACTTAAAACTTCTTGGCTTCCATCGCTGCTCAAATGTTGTCTTCCTATGCAATATTTTTTGCTTAAAGTTTTTATTATGTCTTCCAACAGCTGGTATGTCATCTCCACCAGTAAGTGGAGAAACATCGTGCTGCACTAAAACTCAAATAGATGTGGGGAGTGAGGCCCTTGTGCATGGGGACAGGCAAGGTCATGTCAATGCAGTTTGAACTGAAGGAAAGGTCTGTATGTGAGTTATTGTTAGACCAGATTAACTGAGGAGGTGCTCCAAATGCTGTCTACCAGAGAGTCTTTTTACTGAGAATAGGTCTCTTTCTATGTTGCTTAACCAAAAATAACTGAATGGATTCCAGAATATTTTTGTGTTAATTTCTGTGATACACCACAAAATCAGGGCAGGTGGTCACAATAGTCCCTCAGAGATTTTCCTGTACTCTCCCCATTGCAGTCAATCAGTCTGACCTCTCACATCCTGTGGATCAGGGGGTTCACTGATGAGATTTTCCAGTATCAACTCTGTCCATTCTGATCTCCAAATCCATGCCTCTGATTCTCTCAGGCTGACACACAGAGACAGCTGGTGCTTGGAACAGAGTAATCCAGATCTCCCCACTCCCACATCCCTGCTGTGGTGCCACATTCATCGTCCCTCATATAGAGCAGAGTTGTAGGCAACTGAGCAAATGCACAGATCGGCTCTTCTGGCTCCATGGAGCTGGGGGTTCCTCTTTGGCTGCACAGGCTTAGGAAATCCAGGGCGAATTTTTCATGATGAATAATTTAAAGTGAGCCTTTTTGACCTCATTTTCTACATGCATCTCCTAGCAGAAAGTTGAAGCTAGAGTCATTTTTCACAGCTGAGTGTAAATCCAGGGGGAGCAGATGGGGGGTTCCCTGCCATGTAGCTGTGGAGGCAGTGTGTGCATGCAAATGGACTGCCTAGGACGAGACAGGCAAAACCTCCACAAAGGAAAATGTAGCTGCAGCTTTATTTTTCAATATCAACTCCCTGACTTCACTGGTGAGGCCTTGTTCTCCTGTGAAGCTAGTCTAGGTTTCAGTCATCTAGGAGGTAATGTCCTTATCAATTAATTCGTTTGCTTATTTTTTTCACTTTGGATGTTTATTGCAGTCCAATAAACTGTTTCTCTTTCTGGGATCTGCTGGTATCTGCTTTGCGGCACACCTTAGAAAGGGCTTGAGGACATTGCCCAACATTTTATTAACCTGATGGTACTTATCATTCCTCCACATTTGCATCACTAAAAGATGCTAAAGAGATGTGAATGGTTTTTAAGAGTCCAGAGGCTGTAGTGCCACATGCATAACTGCTGACCACATTTGAATGCTCAACTAGACACAAGACCAAGATGGACATCATCTTTCTTCTGCCATTGTCTGCTCTTTGTGACCTTCAAAAGTCTCTTCTTTGGCTCCAAATTTGGTCATTTGTGAAATGGGTGCAATGCAGCTGGTCTGGCTGGAAGTGTTTGGGGCTTAGTGAGTGTCAAAGTTTCTCTATCATTTGAAACCTTTATACATCCAGCCTAGTGTCTTCTCAAAATATGTGCTGTAGCAGTATTTACAAATGTGATGAAGAAATTATTACCATATTGTTAACAACCCTTTACCAGTGGGGTCCTAATTGCAATAGAATAGCTTTCTGTTTTCCTGGGAAGCCCCAGGTCTCTTCTTTTAGCTTTCATTACCGTGCATAACTGCGTAGCCTGCCAAAGAGCAGTATCGATTCCAGCGTATCGAGCAGATCAGGGCTTTGTTTGTTGTGCAAATAGCGAAACAGCAGCAATACTGCAGACAGTAGGAGCAAAATAAGACGACGGTTTCTCTCAGGCATTTGAATTTATTCATTATGCCTGGTGTTTTCAGTGCAGTATGACGAGCTGCCTTAGTCTCAAAGCACGTTTTCCGTATGAGCTCGAGGGTGCTTTGTGTGCTGTGGGAACTCCTGCCTGTTAGCTGTAGGAGGCAGCTCTTGCTGGAGCGTGCCCTTGGAAAGGCTGACACGGGCTCTTAAAGATGAATTATTTAGACAGCCTTGCAAGCATCTTCTGGCCAATACTAAAGATACGTCTGCTTGTCATGGGCAGCCATAAATCTGTGATGAGAGCAGAGGGGTTTCCCTGTGACACAGCCCAGCCTGTTGCTTACTGCTCCAATGCTGTGAAGCGTGAGTTACAGGAACGGTAAGAAAGGGAGTCAAGTCACCCATACGAGTGATTTGCTTTGGATCACTGTTACTGTAGGACTGATCACAGTGTGAGCTTCAGCTGAATCAAAATCTTGCACAATTAGACCAGGATTGCTGAGATTCTGGCTGATCAAGCACAGGACTGTGGTCTGGTGTGCTTCTAAGTGAAACACACTGGTACCAGGACCTTTTACTTGTTCCACCCCTAAAGCAGTTTGCACATATGGGTGAACTTTTAATCTGAAACCATTTGGGTTTGCAGCAGTTTAAACCCTGCCCCAAGCCAGTGCAGACAGCCGCATCACGGGCTTTCCACTGATGCAGTCCTATTGCAGGGAGTTTCATCAATATAAACAAGGCCCTAACACCTCAGCAAATCAATTTGCCAGCACTAGTTCCTTTAGCTGTCAGATCAACAAGGTGCTGCCTGTCTGCCTCGGATGAGGAACAGTGCCTCATCGTTTTACCTTTAGCTTCCAAATAACATGAGGTTTGAAAGAGAATTTCCTTGAGGTGAGATTCCTCTGTTCCGAGTGAGATTTCCTGTACCTTCCTCTGAATGCTCCTGTGGGAGATGAGATGCTGTAACTACGGAGACCTAAGGGCTGATCTGAACTGGCAGTTCCTCCCCTCCTGCTGGTGTGGGAATTAATTAGTATTTTTTGTGCTACGTGCAATCATGCAGTGGTAAAACAAAATGTGACGGTTAGGTGTTTCATCACTGAGCTTGTTTTAAAGATATTTCTTTGTGCAAAACCTCTTTTTGAATTCTCAGTGTTGCATTGTGCAGTGCTATCAAGCCTGTCTGGAGGACTTCTAGTAGTAGCAATAATCATCATCAACATCATCATCATCATCATCATCATCATCTCTAACTCTTATATAACCCTCCTTTTCAAGATTTCCCAAAGTGCTTTTCAAAGGAGGTTAGTGTGTAACAGAACGAGAAAAATATTTTCCACGAGTTCCTCCAAGCTTGTGTGATGCACGTAGGAGTTGAAGTGAATTTTTCAAGTTCTGTATCCTGGGAGGCACTACCTCTCAGGACACAAGCTAATGCAGATTAACTCTAGAAACTGAAAGCAGGTATCTGAATTATTTGTACAGTGGGTTTGGGCAGTTTGTGTAGTTTAATTCCGAGTTTTGAAAGCAGGAAAAGCGATGTAGATGCCTCACCTGCAGGACTTTCTTCTGTCTCTTTGCACATTTCAGTTTCTGTGCCCCAGTTCCCTTCTGTATTGCATGGTTACTTCCATAGCTTGAGTCATTAACATCCTGGGTGGGAGGCATTAAGTAGAGCAATAATGACTCTGATGCCTGAGTCAGTCTGACATTGAGTGTCAGGAAATGTTGTATTTTCACTGGGAAATAATGTATTCTTAGTTAAAGTTGTCTTAAGTAGGATTAATTACGAGACCAAATCACCATAAGGACAGTGCAGAGCAGGCAGAGGGTTCAGTGCTACCAGTGCTCCTGAACCAAAAAGGCCAGTGCATTTCAGGAATATGTGCGGACTAAATGTTGCCGTTTAAAGGCGTAGGAACCTGGTTCCAAAAGCACACGGCTACCGCCCAATAACCGTGCAGTCCATC
>JANHFX010029653.1:37267-71302 GCA_027560015.1 Chloroceryle amazona
ATCAGGCTGTCAGGAGAGGGGTCCTAGCTTCCCGTACATCGCGATATCTTCCGGCCGCCGGGCCCTAACTGCCAACACTAAAAGAAAATATCAGAGGAAGGATCAGGCCTAATCCTCATCACAGGGACAAAAGCTTTATCCCGGAGACAAGGTACTGTCAAAGCAGAGAGCATGAATGAAAGAACTCCCTTCCTTGAGGTCTGAAAAAGGGACTTTGTGCAAAACCATTGGGAGCCTTGAAACCACAACAGAGTGAGGTGGTGAAGTTCCCTATGTCATATCTAGAGATTCCCCCTCCCAAGGACTCGGATGCTCAACTGTGAGCTGCCAAAATGCACCCCATTTTGTTTTAATTTAAGAAGGCAAATCATCACTCTTATTTGGAGAGATGATAGTTTTGCATTCACCGTGGCCAAACAGAGTGTGGATTGCTGGTGTGGATTTCAGGAGAAGGATCCTGGTAGGTTAGAAGAATGGCAGCAGGCAAGGGAAGAGGGGGCACGTATGCACCAGCACAAGGCATTTGCACCTAGGGCTTGGATGCAGAAGGTGGTCCATTCCTCCCTTGGACTTAAAATATCCTAGTGTTTGATCCAAAGGAGGGTCTGAGCTGATGCCTGGAGGAGAATCTTGACGTTCTGGACATGAATCAAGGTTAGTCTCTTAGAAAAATGTGTTGCTGAAAAGAAACAGGACTGAATTCCCAATGCTTACACTGAGATATTCTGATTATTTATGGGATTCTTATGTTGCATATATTGTGAGGAGAAATCTGAATTCAACTTTCAGTCAGATTTTCTGGTTTTCCCTTTTATTCAATACACACATTGGTAACTTGGATGTTGCATAATAAATACTATGTACACAGCTTGTAAATAACATCATCAGTCAGCATTGCCAATAGATAATGTTGCAGAATTCGTGTGGAGCTCTCTTCTTCCCTGAGTAGCACATTCTGGTGAGAAACATTTCCTGGCTGTTCACAGAGGAAAGGAAGAGATCTGAGGATGCTAATTTGTTGTGAAGGTAGTTTATGGCTAGTATCTTAGAGTTTCTTTCCCATTCAGTAGCAGAACACAAATGCCGTTTCTTGCTGTTAAGTACAGAAGATTACGTAGTTTCTGGGAAGATTGAATATATTATTTTTAAAACCACTTGGTTTTGATCTTTTGAGGGACAGGCAATGTACATTTGAGAGGGGTTTAATTTTGTTAAAGAATATTTTTGTTTGTTTGATCTTGCTTTTTGTACTAGGATATTGCCAATCTTTTGTTATGCATTATTAAAACAGATAATGAGATACAATTCTCGCTCCAGGGAGTTTTCAGTCATCACAACTGAAGACTTTAAAACCAAAGAAACTGCAGCTAAAAAGATAGACAAATGGTGGAAGAAAGGAATGAAAGAAAGAAGGAAAACATTATTGTCTCTGGTCGTGAGGTGGGGAGTGAGTTATAAGGAGATTAAAGGGAGGTAGCAAAATTCTCGTGCCCAGATCCAGCCCACAAAGGAAATGAGGATGTCTTTAAATCCTGCAGACCTTGTGTGGCTTCTTAAAAGGGCCACAGATTCCAAATAGCACAGTCAGACATGCAGTTTTTAGTTAGAGATCCTTTTAGATATTCAAACTTCAATGATTTTATATTAAGCCTGTGTTTAAACACCTACTTGAGCTGGGACTAGATTGGGTCAAAGACATTTGGGCAGGGATTAGATGGAAGTCAATGGAAGATTTCAAGTTCTGGTGCTGTTTCAGATAGTGACCTTGTGAGTGCTTCTCCCCGTATTTCTTATTTTGCAGGCTTATCTGGCAACAAAACTGAAAAGTGTCCATCTCATTAATGTTTTTATCATGAGCTAACACTTCCCGATACTTCTTTGTCCATGGAAGGATGCAATTTCATGGTTTTGAGATTTGATTCACCATGACTCTAACATCTCTACCAATGCAGGTAGTCTGAGATGATAGCTTTCACAGGCATGCAAGGAGCATGGCTGACCACATCAAAAGGTTCCACTTTTCATAATAAAATAATCACTTGCAGTGTCTTCTCCAAGCACCCAAAGTGCAGGTCCATCTTACTGATCCTTTCAGTTTGTCAGTCTTATATGTGCATTCTGTCTACTTCCCTCTTCCAAAGCCTTTAAATCTCTCTGAAAAGGGCTCTGAGAAGGGTGGATTACTATTTTTTTGTGTCCATCAAATGCCAAAATTTCCCCTGAATCCTTTCTGCTCTTGCAGTCAGAATCTGCATTGGATTTTGCCTTTGTTTGGGTCTGTAGGCTTTTTTCCTAAGCTTTTATCTTCTATGCCAAGGATATATCAGCTGCTTGGGCTCTGCTGTGGGACTGGCTGAGTCATTCCTGCATTCATAAATAGTCTCAGACCTGCTGTGCATTGATAATATCTGTGCTCATTGATGACCATAGCTGGAGTCTATCTATCTATCTACCTACCTACCTATCTCTTTCTCTCTCTCTCTCTTACTGGTGTTCTCCCTCTTCCCTTTCAGACATTGCAGAATATGTCCAAATTTTCCTTTCCCTATGCATTTTGGGGTCTGACCTTAGAAAGATTTTATTCTTCAGGGGATGGGACCGCAGTGGTCCCTGTGTGGGACCCATGTCTAGCCAGATGATGGGAGAGTGTCAACAGGTCTAAGTTGTCACTGTGAGGTAATGTTGAAGCGGGGGAAATGGTCTGTCAACCTGGGAGGCAGCTTCTGAACATGAAGCCTTGTTGCATGTCATGCTTCTTTCTTGCCACAAACACTACTTCTCTTGAGGTCCTTCCTTGCTGGGAACAGATTACATGCAAACTGGCAAAGTACTTTTGCTTGTTCTGTGGTATCTGGGAATAGAAGAGAGGTCATAACAATGCATTGCAAGAGTTTAAGGTACAGGCACTGGTTGGAGAGGAGGAATCAGTTGTGTGAGCCTTCTGCTCAATGTCTGACCTGCAATGGGTCTGGGGATGCCATGGAACAAAAGTGTTTGGTTTTCTGCTCATCGCCTCAGACCCGAAGCATAAAATGAACAATGCAATGAGACCTATTCCACAGCATAGCAATGCTCTGCTGGTGCACGTAACCCTCACAGTCTCCTCTGGGGCTCAGCTTGAGCAGTGCAACTCTTCCTTGAGATCTGTACTGGTGCTCCCCTTGCTGTTGCTACCTCTGCTGCTCTGGATTAAGCTCCTCCTGCCAGTGGTGGTTCCCAAATGCCCTTTTTAGCCCAGAGTAATCTGCTCCTCAGCATATCCCCTACGACATTGCCTCAGGAGCAATGTCCATCAATCTTTCTAGCTTTGCCATTTGTATAGCTGCCCTTCACCTTGTTTTTTTACCCTATCACATGACTTGAGAACTTCCATCATACTAAGTGGCTTGAGCTTGTACCATTCTGTTTAGATCTTCTACAGTTTTCACAGGCTTTTATCTCCTGCATTCCAGAGCTGTAATTAATTCCTAAAGATGGAGTAAGTAAGTGAAGAAAGTTAATTTCAATGTGTCCTTCTGAATAACCTCATCTGCAAGAAAATAGTTCAAATATTGTCATTAATCATTCTTTTGAACACTGTTAGCCAGCTGACTTTCTTCTGATTTCCCAGTCAACAATTTTATAGCAGCACTGCCCAGTTCACTGAAGATCTGTTTTATCACAGAGTGCAGTCCGAGTGCTGGGTGTTGCCTTGTCTCTGTATCAAAAATAGGGGTATGTTGTCCAGATGACCAAAGAATGGGATGGTGGAGGGAGTGGCAAAGGATCAGCATGAAGCTCCATCCCGTAGCACTCCAGTGAATGCTGTTCGCTTGATAATAAGCATTTTCTACCTGTGGATCAAGCACCTGAGGAAGTATTTGGTAATCGATCATGGAGGAGTTGCCTCTCTATTTGGAGTGACAGCATAGCAAATAGTAATATTATGCTTGGGTAAACTGGGTGTAACGTGCGAAGAGAGCTGGGCCAGCAGAGGTCCTGGCACAGAGCATCTGAGGCCAGGGGAGCTGGCACTAAATAGGCAGCTTTTTGTTATTTTTCCAAGTGCAAGCACAGAGTTTTCCTGTCTTTCATGATTCACATAATTCCAGCACATATTTTGAGAAACGGCTTTCCCTCTTCCCCCCTCTTTTTAATTACCTTCTTGGTGGGAGATGCACATTTCTTAATTTGTTGTCATATGACGTATGAAAGGGATAACCTCTGTATCTTGTTTTTTCTCTTTGCGCTTGAAGCTGCTTGCTGGTTTCCATTCAGCCACAGATACAATTTTTAGCATCTGGCTGTAAATAGTGTTGTGTCTGGCTGTGGCAGGGAGCTCATTTAACATAGCCTTGAATACCTGCTCATTTGTTTTCTGGACCCATTTCTATTTTGCGTTAGAAGGCTTAAAGTGCAGAGGAAAAAGAGGAGCAAAAGAAATTTTAGACATGGTAATGTCTCATTTAATATTAATATGGTGAATACAGTATGATAAATAGTGTCGAATTCATGAAATTACTCTTTTCCTTCTCAGAAATCTGATGATGGTAATGGCATGTGCAGAATGTAGTAAAATACTTACAGGACTTCCTCCAGTGAGTTATTTTCCAAGTCATTTGCTGGGGATTCTTAATCAATCAATAGATAACAGAGTGAACAGGATCCTGACTATAGAAACAGGACAATATCAAGGAGGCAGCTTAATGTGGTGGACAGTGTACGGTATCCAACCTTAAAAAAGGTTGCTGGAAAAAATAGAAAGGTTTTTGGTAAAGTGTAACAAGACATATCTGAAGTTTTCAGAATGTCCTTTTGAGGAAGAGACATCAGAAGATAGAAATAATTTATACAGGGAAATGTTCTCTTAAGCTCTTAAATTCAGTTAAGAGGAGTTTGTGGAAAACCACACAGGGTAAACATGGTTGAGAATAGATGGCTGTAGCAGAAAAAGAAAAAAAAAAAGAGCCAGTGGATAGAAACTAAGGTAACTGCTATTAAAAGGTACATGGAAAAGCTATCTTGGCACTGAAACAACTTAGTGAGTGTGGTACTGACAGGTTCTCCACTTATTTTAAAGTCAGTTTAAAAGTCTTTGTCCTCTACAATGACAGGCAAAATGTGAAACAGAAGTTGTGTGCTCGAAGGAAGCTCTGTGGGGGGACCTATGGTCTGTGTGATGCTGGAGATCAGACTCTCTCAAGGTTTAAAAATTTCATATATCTAAAGTAAGATACTGTTGCTCCCGGAATGTGTGTTCTAACAGACCAAGGCAGTATTTTCAGCCGAGGTGCCCTCAAGACAACACCTGTGAAAGCCTGAACTTCCTTCTTTTCCCTCCTTTCTATGTTTTCATCAATTACACGAGTTTTAGACTATAGTATCTCCACTTCAACAACTTAAAAAGCCACCACTTTGTGAAATGTAATGGAAGGTGTTAATGTCACATCTTTGGCATGGGTAAGAAACTGTCTATTCTGCAGGATCAGAGTCTTCAACTACAATTTTAAGTGGCAGAGATTTTTTTCCATTTTGGACATGTATTGCTCTTACAGCATGACCCTGAATATTCTCCGTTAAGTTTTGTGACACTTACAGACCTAGTGGGGATATTTCTGAAATGAGCAATTTTTATGCAGCAGAAGGAATGTTTCATGGAGCATTTCATATTGCAGGTCATTCTAGGAATCAAATCTGTTTTGAACCTTTCCCAGCTGTAGGTGAAAACAGCAGCTTTCTGCAAGTTGATTGCACAGAAGTGGTCCACGAAGGAATAAAATAGTGTTACTGTAACATCTACCCCACTTCACTGATTGAAAGCTTCTCATTAAAGACTGGGAGCTGAGTCTTTCCTAGGTCACACCTAGGGGCTAAACTCACCCTTAAATCACAACCGAGTGTCAGCAGTAGTATCCTGAGACAAAATTAAAAAAGAATTTGAAAGTACAAATTGCTTTGTAGGTTCTGAGATTGTTAAATTCTCCATCATCATCTTCTTTGCCAGTTCCTAATTTTTTTTCTAGGCTTCTTAATCATTCCTCAGTCAATTAATAAAGTTCATTTACCTGAGCAATAAAATTGCAGAATCTTGATCTTATACCAGACGATACCAGCAGCTAAGCTGAAAAAAACCCTAACAATCCAAAACTTGTTCACTATGACAAGTTTCAATGTTTTTGTGTATTTGTCTGTCAATGGAACTCAAAGGTAAAATTACTTTTTTTTTTTTAAGGATATGTTCAGGAACATTTTCAATGGGAAACATCAAAACAAGAAGTATAAAGTTCTTTTTCAGTTTGTTGACTAATCACTGAGCATTTCAGATACTGAAAATTATTTTTAGTTGAAAATGACATTCCTGACTTTAAATTTCTTTGAATAACTTGAGGGAAGAGCATTTGAGGAAAGAATAAACTGCTACCATACTGGTCTTATTTTGCTTGTGTCATTCCTTAAGCAAAAGTTGTGTCTTAAATTTCCTCTTAAGACCTTAAAAACAGGTCAGGCACAATCTCACCAGCATCTGGCTGAGATGTCCTAAACCACAGCTGAAGTTAAAGGTGCCAAGTGATACATCACCACTGTTACTGGGTTTCAAGCTGTGGTCCAAAGCTCTAAAATCTGATCTTTGTTTGAAAAAAAAGCAAATTCCAGAAAATAACTGAAACATCTTAGCTGTGGGCTTTTTTGCTGACAGGAGGGAAACTTTCCCAGTGTGATCCAGATCACTGATGTTGTATTATTTCCATGTGGCTTGAGGGAGCCTGACAGAGATGTGTAGGGTGGAAGTTTTGAGTTTTTACTCACATATATCGTCATATCGATTGTCTATGTCAACAAATATGAGATATAGCATTTAATATCTCATTTTGGCATCCCCAACTCACTGCAGCTGAGAGTGCGGTACTGAATGTTTTTTCTTCTGAGTGAAGAAGGAGCCTACAGACAGGATATAGAAGTTCTGCCCTGGAGAAGCAAAGCCCAGATAGCTCCCCAGAGACCAAATTTGAGCCAACCTTAATGGCTACATCTACACTGCTGTTCCAGGTAGTGGGCACCTGGGCATGAAGTGCAATACTGAGCTGTTTGACCCTATAAATGTACTGAAAGTGGCCAAAAGAACAAGAACATTGAATTTTCTGGAAGTACAAACTGCTTTTTGCACATCAGTTGGGTGAAAGTAACACCTGCCTCCCCCCCAGCCTCCCCGGTGCCTACCTTCCTGCTCAGTTCAGCCATGAATATGACATTGTTCAAATGCAAACAACTGCCTACACACACATCCTGTTCAAGATTTACGCTATAAAGCATTAACACATTTTAATAAATCAGCAGATTAGACTTTTCTTCCCACCCCTTCTCAGTGACTGACTCTTAGATGTAACCGTTAGCTCTGAGGTGATGGAGCTAAAAATCTCAGTTTGCAAAATGGGGGACTAAGTCCAGGATGTTACACAGGTGCCTTTTTTCCTTTTCCGTTTGGGTTCACTCGTCTCTTCACCGCCTGTCAAAATCCTCAAATCGTAATACAAATAGAGGTGTGAAGGGTAAACAGAAGGTTCTTGCTGATATCAACCAAGGTCTAGTGGAGGCACAGTGAAATCAAGGAAAACCAAACCACTCTATTTTAAGTGAGCCTCCTCCCATTGTATTATTTGTCCCTCAATATGTAGGGAGCATTGTTTCCCTGAGTATTTCTCCCATCCTTTGTTAGAGCTGCCCTGTACCACCTGCCTCCCCCTGTAAAAGAGACACACAAATGGAGAGACAAACCTTTGAAACATTAACATGGGGTAAGTTGCAGTGCGAACAGATGCACGTGGGAATGACTTAACTCATGGGAGGTGAGAAGGATGTGCTTTGAAGGCTGGGCACTGAATAGCACTGCACAAATTTGGCACACGTTCCTTCTTACCGAGATATCCTGTTCAATTAAATGTAGATGTTTAAAGTAACCCTTAATGTAAATCCAGAGATCTTTGGGCAAATAAACTAGAAAACGTAGTTGAAAAATATTTCCAGCCAAGCACTGAGGCTGTACAGCACAGCTCAGTACTCGACCTCAGCCTGGAACATCAGCTTTCAATGTTCAGCTTTGCCACTGCCCTGCTGTCTCACGCAGAGCATGTATTGGCTTCCCCAATGCAGGTGGCCTACTGAGCATTCCTTTCCTGAATGCTTCAGATGTGCTGATGAAAAGAGCAGTATGAGAGCCCACAGAGGAAGCCGTGGCCCACTGCAGGAAGGTGGGAGTTGTTTGCTCAGCCCAAGCTGACTGTGCATCAGCCCTTGTTAATGTACCCATCTTAGCAGGCTTCTTACCTCAGGTTTGGTACATACTAGCTGCTGCTACTACTGGTCAGCTTCTTCCTGCCTCAGGATGAGCAGAACAGTGTTGTACCTAGCTGGAAATACTATCAGCAAACCCCTACCTGCTTTGGTTCACAGTCTTCTCCGTGTTGTCTTCACCTAGCATATTATGAACACACAGCATCCTCCAAACCACCAAATGCAAGTTTTATCTAAACTCTCAGAGCAAGTAACTCCCATACAGAGAAGTTCAGACCTACAAACAAGTAATATTTTTCATATATGTTAGTCAGCTCTTTTGCAGTTCCCTTTTGTACTGGTTTTAAGGTGTTGAGGACATGTCCTTCCTGACCCCAGCCTCTCTTCCTTGCAAAATAAAGGAGAGAATTGCCTTTAACTGAAGTGGTAGCTGGAAGAGGTGCTGCAACTGTTAATTAATGAGATGAGTCTTGACTGCCTGAAGAATAAGTCCTATGTTGTATTTTGGGGGGATTGCATCAGCATGAGTGGCAGCAGCCGACAGTGTCTGTGCGCATGGAGCTGGGCTGCAGAGAGGCAGGAGTGGGCGGTGGGAATGCAGAGCTCACACAGCCCTCTCAGTATAGGTGCAAAATCCTCCTGAAGTCTCTAGTGCCTTGAAACTTAAAATCTGCTGTACTCCTGCTTCTTAAAAGTTGGGTAGTACTCCTGCTACTCAATGAATACAGGAATCTGACTTTTTTTTTCCCCGAAAATGGCTTCACTCCTGTATCCCCAAGTGATAGTAAGTAAGCAGCTCCTTTTGTATCAGGTATAAGCAGGACTGGTACTGATGTCTGTTGTTAGTACTAATTAGGCAAAATTTTGACCATTGACTCCAGCTGAAAACATGGCACCAGACCTTTTTAAATTTTCAACAAAAAACAATATGCTATTTTAGATAATAAAATTAGGAAATATTGTGCATGTTAAAAAAAAGGGTGCTGCGTCAGAATTTACAGCATATTTATGAACATTGGTTTGGTACTGGTACGAAACATTGCCTTTTAAACCTATCTGGGATATTCCATTTGCTGTTTCTGAAGAAGTGGCCATATATGGAGGAACTGGGAGGTTTCGATAATTCTGGTTTCTCACAAGAAACTCATTGAAATTTGGCAGATGACTTCTTCCCAGATTCTGACAGCTCTGATTCTTTTTGAGCTGGAGGTTCTCATCTGGACTTCCCTAGAAACAGTTTCTTCCCAGGGAGCGGCAGGAGGCTGGAAGAGGAGAGCAGGTTGACTTTCCTTCTTGATGCCTCAGAGTGGAGGAGAGCTGGGTGTGTACGTGGGAGGAAATGGGACGGCACATCTCACTTGCAGAAGTGCTCATCACTTCCAGCTGCAGGCAGCTGGTGAAGGCTGCACTGGGGGCTGATTAAAAACTCTGCAAGTAGAAAAATGAAATATGGTATCCTTATTTTGAGATGTCAAAAATTAAACTGTTCTTTTGATCCAGTCCTCCAGGCCTCAGTTCCCCTCTCAAAAAACTAAATCTTGGATCATGCTGATGTCACAGCAGATTTATGAAAAATTTGTGCGTGTCTGTCAAGCTTGCAGGGGTTTGTGGCAGTGTGTGTGAGGAAACTAATAGTCTTATTTTCCTAGCAGAGCTCTGAGTGTGCAACAAGGTCATACACAGCTGCACACAGTGTGTCCCATTCTCTCTGTGCGTTGAGTGAGTTGCGAAACCTGTAAAAATAATTATATATGTTCATTTGTAATTAAAGGCTTCATCTTAATGCGTGAGCACAGGGGAGGCAAATGAAGGTTTGTGCGTGTGCAATTATCAAATAACTTCCTAAATTACAGCATCTTGCTAAAGCAGATTGAGGATAAGGCTAATTCAGTTAGTGATGGAAAGGGTCTGTAATACCATTGTGTGCAGAAGTATTCTTACTCCCTGCAGCATGATTTTTTTTTTTTTCTTTATTAAGTCTCAGCATATTTACTTCTTTATTTTTTTTTTTTATTTTCCAGGTTCAAAAAAGGGAATGTAAAAACAATTCTTTTTTTTTTTTTTTTTCTCAGGGCAGAGACCACTTGCTGCTTTGCATTTGTGCATTACCCAGCACCGGGGGGCACCATTCTTGGTGGTCTTTTGGTCCTACCCTATCAAGCATAACAACTGATGTTCAGAGATCCAGATTGCAGTGTGACTGTATGTTTATGCATATATACAAACATGTGTGTTTTAAGGAGTCCTCTACTACAATTTATTATGTTAGTCTTGGTTAAGCCAGCTAAGTGAAAAATACCCATCTTTTTTTCAATGGAAACTTTTAACATGCCTTTTTTCAGGATGTGTACCAATTTTTATAGTGAGGCCTTTCTAAAATCTCAAACCGAAAATATTTCTTCGCATCAAATAAGGACCATTTGGATTTAATTTCTGCTTTTGCATAAAGACATAGAATTGGAGAAAAGAAATAGATTTAATAAAATAGATTTAAAAGAAATAGATTTAAAATAGAAATAGATTTAAAAGAAATACATTTAATTTCTCCACAGAATGAAACTGGATTTTTTCCTAAGTGTAGGAAAGAGGATTTAGCTGTAAACGCTTTGCCTTCATCTGCTACATTTCATTCTCTTGAGAAGCTTCATACAGGTATTCATACAGATATTTTTAGCCTCACCTGTATTTTCTTATCTTTGGCCTTTGAAATTGGTGCTATTATGCAAAAGTAGTACCTGCCTTCTGCTTTTCCTGCACAGAAACCTCTATAAGGCTGAGATATGCCTGCAAGGATAAGGTAATTAAGAAAGTGAATCCAAACACAGTGGAGGGAGCTGTGAACTTAATTCCCTGTAACCCGTAATGATCCTCATCCGGACAGAGCGCAGCATAAAATCAGTTACTGCATTCCCTACTCTGTGGACATTGGAGAAGTCATCCTGTACTCCCAATATGAGTTTGAAACACAACTGTTTTTCTGGACCATTTAAGAGCCCCTGGCAAGGTTATGTCAGCATAAACAGTTTTGTGTTTGTCTGCAGTGACCTTTCTTGGGCTCTAAGAGGAAATCACTGTGCTGAAGTCTTCGGTTCAGTACTTTTCACTGCTGCAGCAACTCAAGTCCAACCTGGACAACTTTTCACAGTGCTTTTATTCTGCAGCACCCACCTGTCAGGTTCTTTTCAAAACAGCCAAGACAAAAACCTGAGAACACCCCGCTGGGAAAGGGCAGCCATATAGGCAAGTCACAGTGCACAGTGCAGGTACTTTGTAATTCCCAGTGTGTTCACAAGGCCCACATACAAGGATATGGAAATTTGGGATCATCTTTCCTCAGCCCTTGTAAGACATGTACAATGTTTCATACAGACTATTGTATTATGTTACCCTCTGTTCCTATTTTCAAATTAGAGACAGGAAGAACAGCATATGGTGATGAGGAAAATAACATTTAGATTCCTGGCAATGCTACTTAGAGTCATTGCAACAGTGCCTAGTAACTTTTCTCAAGGATAAAGGCTTCACCTACTCAGCACTGTGCAAGCAGTGCAAAATATATATCACAGTCTCTGCCCTGGAGATCTCACAAGCCATATAGGACCAACAGGCAAAGCAGGTACCTGGAAGGTGAAGAGAACATGAAAAATTAAGTTAAGCAAAGCTTTTCTCTGACTGCTACCCTAGCTTATGGAGGCAGGCAGTTCAGCACAGGTAATTTTAGGTCTTTATTTTATATCACTGGATGCCAGGTTTTTCTTAGGTGCAGGACATGTCAAAACATTGACTTAAGTTTGTTCCAAAGTATTCCTTTGTTTGGCTTAATAAACCATTAGAAATATAAGAAATGTAATAATAACATAATTATATTTCTTTGAGTTCCAGAGGCCCCAGATCTAATAAGAGAGGAACATTGCATTGCATGTTCTTTACTTATGTCAGCTTTTGATATGAAGTAACTTCAACAAATAAGATCAGTTCACAGCGAAGTAGACAGACCACTATAAAGGAAGAAGAAACATCCTGCAGGAAAACAAATTGATGATCTGGGCACAAATCATATTTATTAGAATTGTTAGGGTTATGGACTTTGAGAAAATACAATATCAAAAGTAAATTTTCAGTCTGTGCAGCTGTGGATGGTGGACTCATTAGAGAGAGGCTGTCCTTGAGTCATGCAAATGGGCTCGCTTCTCATTTTTTAAAAGAAAATTAAAAGTATTCATGTTCCAACCATGAGATTATATTATAATGACAATTTAGACATTAGGATCTTCGAATGTCCACGCATTCATAGCACTGCTATGTTTATTAGGGGATTGCCTGGCAGATTATTAGGACATAAGTAATTACATATTCTCACTGTAATGAGGAGGGCACTGAACTTGAATCAGGACACCTGGTTTCTGTCATTGAGTCTTTCCTTGATTTGTTGAGTATTATAATTTACTCATTATGTCTTTAGGCCCCAGTCAGGATGTGGAGACTCATGAGAGTAGTTGTGGTCCAGACAAGATGACACTGTTACTAGAACTCCCAAGTAGACTGGCTCAGAGCACCCTGTACTGTATGGACACCAGTAGGATAGTGACTTCTACCAACCAAAAGAAGCATTTTTCTCCAAACCTGAAAATTATTCAGCTGCAAAGTGCCAGAGATTAAAGGGAAAGAGTTCTTTGGGAGACTTGAATTTTCAGATGAAAAATCAGATTGTTCTCAAATCTCTTTTGCTTGGTTGAAAACCAAGTTTGACATCAAAATGAGGTGTTGACAGAGAACTTTCTACCAGCTATACATCAGTAACATTGGAAGAGACAGGTAGTTCCTGTGAACAGATGTAAAGACAGAAAACAGTAGCAGAGAAACAATCACCTGTAGACTTCATGTGTTGTGCTGCCTCAAGGAATTCCTGCCAGCACTGTGCTCCTCTCCTTTACCCAGGTAGCAGAGGTATCCTGAGGCATGTACATCTACACTGAGACCAGAAAGATAAATTACTTCCAAGGTATCAGGCTTTTGCAGATTCCATTGAGCTCACTCTTCATAGTTTTTTAAAAAAAGTTCTGATGAAATTGAAGCATTATTTGTATTATATTATACTTAATCTATTTCATTAATAATTTCAAGGAGTTCTTAGGTTGTGTGCATGGCTGAGCATGTTTTATTGGTTCTTTTATTTCTATGAATAAGATTTATTTTAATGGAAGCAGATTATTTAGTTTCTCACAGGGGGATTAATATGGCATAATATAGTACAGGCTTTGTCACATAGCTATATTCAATGCCACTATAACATGATTTGGGATAAAATATGGAAGTACATCAGGGAACATCTGATTTTATAGGTTTTAAATTCAGTATAATGTAAACTCAGCTCTCTCACTGAGAATTAAAGTCATCGCAGGATAGAAAATGTTTGAACAAAGAACAAATCCATTATTCAGTGTACAGTGTTCCAGACATGGTGTTTTTCTTTAGATTCATTACCTCTGTGTAATGTTGCCTTTCTTTGAGAAAGTTGATTTTTTTCATAATATGAAAATAACTTCTCTGCAGTTGTGTTTTTCATCCTGCCAGGGCCACCTAAATGATTTAAAGATTTATTGACTGTGTATTGTGATACAGAAAAACCAGAAGCAGCAATGGTAGATCTGAGTCACAATATGTTTGAGACAGATCATCTTTTATGGATAGCACTGTAACCTACACAGTAAATACTAATAACCTGCGAGTTAACTCATTTCCCAACGAAGTGGATGCCAAACTCATTTTAAGCCTGGTTAAAGTCCCATTTTTTCCAAACACATCAGAAAAACAAAACATTTAGGAGTCAATACTAAGTGCACTAAAAGCAATAACACTCCTGTTTGTGGGGCCAAGACTATGGAGCTCAGGGAAAGAAGTGGACACAGTTTCTGGAAACTTCAGCATATATTGGATATACTTCCATATACTTCCATATATTGGAAATACTTCTGCCAATCAAGTGCTTGGTTTCCTGTCTGAATATGAATGAAATGATTTTGATAAGTGTGGTCCCAATTTTAGCTTTCTCTTTGGACCAGGGCCACGCTAGACCCCAAGAGGAGCTACAGGCCTTGTTTTCCACTCCTTAGTCTAGCATTGTCCCCCTTATCAGCCACCAGATGTTCATTTCTCCCCCACCTAACCAAAACAGACGTACTAATCGTTTGTTTCTAAGTAGAAGACCATCGTCCCTTGTGTTACAAAGGGAAAAATAATGTCTCTGAGAAAAAATCTTTGTGAGGCAATGGTGAGTTAAAAGTTTTTCTGAATTAATGGGTAGTAAACAACTTCATTTACATATTTCCTTCTGGGCCCCTTTTAAGTGAATAATTAAGTGTGTAGTGGCCTCTCATCAGATGCATTTATAGAGAGGCTGAAAGCAGAGATCAGGGTTCTAGACTCCAGGTTCTGTTGTCAGAGATCACTGAGAAAAAACAGGATATGTCACCAATCTTTAACCTTTGTCACACCCACATTCCATTAGATCACAGAGGAGACATTTTGCAATATGCAATGCAGTATGCATTTGCACTTTCAAAACATGGGAGTATGGAAGCTTGCATGTATCAAACTAGAAGAAAACATAGTTTGTAATAAGGGTATTAATGTACTGTCTTTGGATATCTGCACAGTAGGGTTGTCACTATTTTGGGACTTGCCAGTTGGTGAAAAACTTGATTAATAAGTGGATTTTTTTTTTTTTTGCTATTATTATTATGTACTCTTAGACGAGTGCAGCTTACTGCTATGTCTGTGATGTATCAAAGGACATGTTTTTCTCTGCAGATACCAAAGGAAGGGAGAGCAATCATGGTACTAGACTGGAAAGAGCAGCCTGATGCAGCTCATTGCACTACAAAGTCAAGAGTGCTTCGTACACTTTGCTTTGTAGTGCAGCCTGGGAGTTAGCCTCTTTGCAGAGCAACCCAGGGCAGGGGGGTCTGTACCACCACAGTGGACCAGTGGCAGACAGCTCATAAATGGTATCTGTGCTGCCATGAATGTGAAACTTATTATTTGGGAACTACCTATGTAACGGCCAGTCTCTGTCTTGTTTGTTGTAATGTCCATAAATGGTAGTAGGAACATAAAGGGCTCCTATAGCAAATGGTGGAGCTGCCTTTGACACTAGAAATCACATTTGGGTGGTTGGTGCAGATCAGCTTGCCTGAAAGTTGTTTTAGTTGAGTCTGAAAGTAGCTGAAAATCTGTTAAATTTTCACAAACCAAGGAGACAGCTGAAATCACTGCTGTTCAGTGGGCTCTGGAAAGAAACTTCTTGTGATTGGTCTGAAGAGTTTAGAGAAGCATTTGCTTTCCGCAGTTTTCTCCCTCATTTTATGGGAGGCTCTATGTTTTCTCCTGTGATCTTAGCTTCTGTTTCTTCTTCTTTTTGGTTTTGTTTCATCACTGTAAAGAAAGGGTGAGACAAAGAGATGAGACATGAAGAAGAAAAAGAGACGTTATTCATTTAACATTTTGTTGGGAACCATTTCTAATGAGGGTGGTCTTTTGACACTCAAAGGAAATAGCTCATTTTTAACAACCTGTAGTGCACAGATCGTTGCTTTCAAGTTTTCCTGTGGGAAAAGCTAAGGTACCTCTTTAATATGTAAATGCACATGACAAAATTCACAGTGCTTAAGCTCAGATATGAAGAGACCCAAACCTCCCAAACAGAACACTTTTGGATAGGTCTGCAACTGCTCTGGATGCTGACTCCCCTGACTGAAGATGCGAGAGCACTATTCGACTCTCTGAGACATCAGAGCTGCTTTACAGTATCCAGTTCATCCTCCACCTGACTGTCCACAAGTATGTGGCTCACTCAAAAGTCTTTAGACACTTCAGAGCACCTAGATGGCACTACCAACCTATATTTAGGCACTTGAACTGAGCTCTAGGATGTATACAGTGTGCTCTAGGTGTCTACGCTCTCATACTGAATAAAGACCCAGGTCTGAATATGTCTACACACAAACATCTAACGTTATAGGAAATGCCCTTTGATAGCAGAAGCATCTCTTCTGGCTGGCAGATACTAATGTGGGTGAGAAGAATCACTTCATGAGTTTCTGCATATTTCTGTGTAAGACAGACACCTCTGCTGTAGGTGTTTCCATTGGGAGCCGGGGGAGAGGCATCTCAATCTGGAGCTGGCAGCCCCTGGGTGGCATCCATGCTCTCACACCCCATGTGCTCAGCCAGGAACAGATGGGGAAAGTACTAATGGTGTACCTACTGGAAGCCAGACCCTGACTGCCCAAGTGGCAACCCTATAAAATAGCAATCTTGTCCTTTTGTTTAACAACTGTTCTTGAGAAATCATGAAGGAGGAAAGCCGGGATAACATAGTGATGGTCTCACTGTGTTGCAAGGGAGGAACATCAGTATTCCCTTTAACCTGATAGCTAGTAACAGCCATGGCTAAGTGACTCCTACTAGCTCTACCTTTTAGCACTGCTGCTGCTGTGAATTTGTCAGACAAACAGTTCATATAATTGATTTATAAGGAAAGAGGTCACAGGAAATCCTCCTTATACAACACAGTTCAGCTTGTATGTAACTAGGAGGCCAGGGCAGATTTTTGACACCTGCTCCCAACCTACCTTTCAGAATAGCAAGTGGGTAAATTTACATTATTCTCTGAATTGCACTGAAGGAAGACTGCACCGAGCAATGATCTACTTGTAGAGATATTTACCTGAATCTCTGAAATGTATCAAGGCTAGTAGTGTCAGAATAACTTTTCCTAGATATAAGAAGCCCCTTAGTTGAAAAGTGTAGAAAAGTTGACCTCTTAAGTATCTCAGAAGAATTTGTCCTAGAAAGCAGTTATTCTTATATTTGCAAGGAGAAAAAAAAGAAATCACATGGACATCCAGGTCTGAGAGAAAACCTTAAGAAACTGTAATCCAACTTGAGATCACAATTACTTTCTGTGTTTTCTCATGCACTGGGTAGGAGAACTGAGGCATGGTTCAGATTGCAAGTTTTCCCTAGAGGCCCACAGCAAGAAGTGCTGACATGAGCCTTGCTTGTATCTCTTAACTCCCATCTCTTCCGTTCAGGAGTCAGGTTCAAGGAGGGGTGTGTTATGACACTCTTCGGTAGTAAATCCTGAGATGCATCAGAATAGTGTTTGCAGTGGATTACTGAATCTCAGTTTAAGCTTCTCTAACTAACCCTCTTTAGTGAGAATTCAGAGGCGTTCCAGGACTCTAGCACTCCTAATGAAAGAAGATGCATTCCTTTATTTGGTGAGTGAAAGTGGGTACTAGCTCTCCTTTCCGCTAAAACCGTGATCAGAAAGAACAAAAAGCAACTTCAAGGCTAATTTTCTAAGTTTCCAGCTGTAAACTTTTGCACACTTAATATTTTTGTACCATTGTAACCCTCCTTACATATAGATTGTGACCCTCCTTTCCATGCTATACCTGATTTATAACTGTCTGAGATTAGAGGCTCTAGAGGTTCATCATAAAAGTGCTGACCCAGCCACTTGTGGGGTTGTAATAAATATTGCATGAGATATCCATACATGCAGAAATCTTTTATGGAACATTAATCACCGCTAAGGTAATGCTGTGGGATGTTTTACTATTTCGTAAGTTCTAAATGATTCATTAAAAAAGATGATTTACCCTGAACTTTGACCCAAACTTTTGGTAGGGTGAGACGCAAAGATGCAGGAGCAGCAGAACTTCACTTTGAACATGAGCTCTTTCAGGAGAGGGAATGGGCAGAGATCAGCTTTCCTTTCTTTTTTCCTTTCCCATTTTTTTTCCCCATAAACTTTCTCTGGAGTTCCCAACCTAAAGAAGGGTTCATGAAGCATTTAAATCTACAGACTGTGGACACTCACCCCATTAATTTGTAATGCTGGACCTCAGACACTCCTTTTTTTCCCCTTAGTTGCAAATCTTTACTTTTCTCAGTACTTTATTCTTGCCCCAGGCTTAGACCAAGCCTTAGGCAATATTCATCAGAGTGAATGCAAAGGCATGATTCATCTCAGGAAAGACAAGCATCTACTTTGACATGTATGACATTCTACTGTTGCTAGCTATACACAAGCCTTTCTTCAGCTAGAAGGGGAACATAGAGTTAACCCTTCACCATTTGTAGCCATCACTAGCAAGTAACGCTCAGATGATGTTAAGTGCTTGCAGTTTAGGAATTCTACTTTTGATTAGGTCACTCTGCATCTCAGCTTCCCATCTAATCAATGAAGAGAATCAGGTCTTTAGGAGAAGATTTATCCCACCCTAAAACAGGGCAGCTACACTGTGAAACTGTGATCAACATGCACCTGCTTCTCTTCATGGACTGTAAAAAATGCCAAGGCAATTTGCTTGCATATAGACATTTATAGATAGGTATGGTGATCTCATCCATTAGCATCAGGTTCAGCCATATGGACCATGAGAGATGCCCTAGGGCATGGTGGCTGTCCCCAGCTGCCCTCTTTGGAAGACTCCAATCCTGTGCCATATCAGGCAGTCCTGCAGATGCCTCGAGGCTCTTGGACATCTCCAATAGCAACTGACACCCACGTGTCACAATTGAGTCCTTGGTGTCATTTCTTTGTACTCCTCCCCACACCTTGCAGGGTTTCTATTTTAAATAGGAAAATAATCCCTCTTGTCAACATTTTAAGAGAGAAAGAACATATTTTTTACAAGACCCTGCTGCAAATATGGGAAAATAGAGTCAAAGCTAAACTTCTGAACTGTGGTCTCCAAAAATAACTCTTCTTTTCCCTCTTACCAGTAAGCAGATCAGCAGCTCATTCAATCCAGTTTCAGACCAGTGGCATTTAGGCTAGAAGGCTTTTGATGGATTGTTGCTGACTGGGCTTTGTGATTGTGCAAATCACAGACATTTTCAGCATCCTCTGGAACACGGCTGACCTTCATGTGCTTGTTTCTTTCCTTGGCTGACTCTGTTTATTTGCTTCCCACAGTTTGTATTCCTTGGGAAGTGTGGAAACTTTCTCCTTCCTTTGCTACTGCCCCAGCAAGCAACATCTGATGAGCTGTGTGTATTTGGAAGCTGTAGCTACAGGCAGAGATCTCTGCTGTGCAGGTGTCTTCAATGCACTTCCATGTAACAGCTGAACACCTGTATGGCGTAAGACATTCAAGGAGTTATGGAAAGCAGGGATGTATTAGGATGGAAAAATTCCTCTCGTTTCAGTCTTCTTTTCAATTTTTGATGGGAGATGTTGAAACAGAATTCAGATGTCTCCTGTAGAGTGGGCCTTTTCTTTTGTTCGAGAACACCCTGACTACCAAACTGTTTGCAAAACTAAAACTGGAGTTTGTAACTGCACCAGATTAGGAAACACACAGACAAGTAAGATGAACAGAGTGAATGGAATTTCTTCTATCTTTTCATAAAATGTTCAGTATATATCACAATTTAGACTTGATTCTCCATTCTGAGTGTAACTTGACCATAGAAAACCTCTAACACACAACAGAATGCACCAACATCCTCTTACTTGATGAGGGAGAATAAAAATTTAAAGATATCAGTCAAGCCAACTAATTGAGAGATAAAAATACAGAAAACCTACACTGCATTTTAGCAATGCTGGAAACTCTTTCTATTCCTTTTGTTATGTCTTCCATTTTCATGTCAAAATATTTTTGAATTCTCTTTATATGTAACTGCATAGAAAACCTCATACATTAGGTTGGCTTAAAAGGAAAATAACCTTGTAAACATTTTGCTGGAGGTTTTAAATGTTAATGAGCCAGAGTTAAGTTCAGTAAGAACTGAACTGAGGCAACCCACACATCTCTGAAAAGTGTAAACAGCAAGAAGTTAGAGAAACTATAGAGGATGGTAAAAGGTGGTATAACTACCTGTAACAGGCTGAAATTACTTAAGGGAAGATGTAGGCTGGTCATAGGGGAGTGACTGTGAGCACTGGTGTGATAAATCTGTGGTGTAGTCCCCTGGTTTGCTTGGACTAGTGTTGTTGCAATGGACAAGAGAGGACCTTGTTAAACAACAAGAATTTGTCCGTGAACAAAAAGTTGTACAGCAACAAAGTATTATGGTAATAGAGCAGGTCTACACACCTAGGCTTTTTTGTTGGGTCCTTGCCATGTGATAGGTGTATGTTGGCAACTTGGAAGAGGGGGAGTGAGAAGCTGGTTACCACCATAGGAACAGCTCATTTCATCTGCTGCTCTCTGAGCAAATGCCCTGAAGAGCAAGGTTAACTGTTTTGCTCTAGGGGCCAAAACAGAACTACTGTACAATCCAAGCAATGTCCACTGGATGTTCAGTAAATTCAGCTCTTCTAGAAACCTGAGATTTACTTAGCAAATTCACTGTGTTGTCCATACACCTGAGTTCTAAGCTACCCATCAGAGGAGCTATAGCTTAGAGTCCTTTCATGACAGTGCAAATTGATGACCAGCCCTTTCCAGGCAAAAAAGTGAAGCCACATTGGTCAACTCTAGATTTTTTTTTGAAAAAATGAAGTTCTCATTGCTATGATATTTTGCCGTCATAAAAAGAAATCAAGAAATTGTATGAATTTCATATACGCTTGTTAAATAAAGAGAAATTGTAGTGGCTGTTAATAGAGTAAAATAAGTGGTTGTGCTTATACAAAGCTATAAAATGTTGTGAAGGGTATCTTGAATATGAAGTCAGACTACACTGCAGTTTAATTGCTGATGTAACTCTAGAAGAAACTAAAAGTGTTACAGAAGTGACTTCCCACTTGGGAGGCCAGACTTCCCTGCCTCTCATCAGAACTAACAAAGCCTTTCAGAGAGAAAGTCTTCTCGGGTGGTAAGATAGGAGAGGGGACCTGAAATTCTGCTTCCTGCTCTGTCTGGTTCAAATCACAGACCTGACCTACAAGTTTTAATTTCACAGAATGGTTTGGGTTGGAAGGGACATTTCAAGGTGATCTAGTCCAACACTCCTGTAGAGAGCAGGGACATCTGCAACTAGAGCAGGTTGCTCAGAGCCCCGGCCAACCTCACCTGGAAGAGTTCCAGGGATGGGGCAACAACCACCTTCCTGGGCAACCTGGGACAGGGTCTCACAACCCTCAGTGTAAAAAATCTCTAATTCTCTCTAATCTGTATCTCCTTCTTTTTGTTTAAAAGCATCAGCCCTTATCTTGCCACAACAGGCCCTGCTAAAAAGTCTGTCCCCATCTTTCTGACAGGCCCCTTTAAGTACTGAAAGGCCACAAGAAGGTCTCTCTAGACCATGTCACTAAGTGCCACGTCCAATCTTAAATTTCTTAGTTAAAACTGAAGAACCACAAAAGCAGAGTGGAAATAAGTTAAACATGTCAACTGTGTAACTATGTCATGGATGGTAGGCATGTGTGACAGCACCTGGTGTTGCTGGGGAACGGGAGAAGTCATGGCAGTAAATGCACAGCACCTCTCTCTCTTCTTTGAGTCAGTAATGATTGTGTATGCAAAGTGGAGCAATTCCCACAGGAAGCTGGAGAGTCTGGGGAGAGCCTGGCTGGTGGAGAGGCTTATGGACCAGTCTCTTTGTGCCGTCTCTCTCTGCCTTTTTAATCAGATGTTTTGTTTCCGTTGAAACTGGTACAGGCATCCCTTAAAAATGGCTCCATTGTGAATGAGTCTCATTTTCCTGCCAAAAGTCATTTTAGTGGGAAATGCTGGAAAATCCTTTTGTTTGCTGGCACTCCCTCCTTGTGAAGACCAGCTGCTCATTTCTGTTAATAGAGGCAGGTCTTGATTCCTCAAGGGAAATACAGTGTACTGGCAAAGCCTGCCCAAATGCAAGCACAAAAGCATAGGAAAACCTTTAGTGAAGAATACATAGATACAAAACCAAAGATTATTTTTGGCTTCAAGGGTGTCTGGCTTTGTTTAGGGAATGATTCATGACCTTGTGACAGTGTGCACGGCAACACTTCCCCTTGTTAAGAACATTTTTGGCCACTTTGGGCCCCAACATGTCAACCTGTGCTGATTCTTTGGGCTTCTGATGTTTCTCCTCTAAGTCAGGAGCTTCTGACTGACACCCAATTCACCGTATTCTCTAGAAGGGACTGTGAAAAACACACCTGAGCAGACTGATCTCCTGGGGAGAGACAGAGTTGGTTGATGCCATCTGTCAGGAAATCAGTCAATAACAATCAAAAAACTGTGAGTACTGCAGACTTATTGCAGAAGTTTGAAGACACAGGCATCATACAGCCACCAAAAAGCCTATAACACCTAATGAGGTGACTCTCACCAGGGGCTATTTCACTCCTTTCATTTAGTCTCTGAATTCCTGCCTGCTGTTCACTTTCCTCCACCTTCCCCTCTCTTTAGTCAAAATAACTAGAATTAATTTCTTTCCTTTAATGTTTGTCTTGAGGAAAACCTATTTTATCTGTCTAGGTAATGAACCCTCTGTGAAGAGCTGGTATTTTTAGGAGTTGCTTGCATATATAATCATGCTTTGCATTGCCAGGTATTTTACAGCACACCAGATTTTCCAACGTTGTCAGACTCTCTTTATTTCTTTACTGACAAATAGGCATATGTCTCATTCCCAGCAGTGATAAGCTTAGCTGCAGGAGCTACAAGAGTGGAAATCAGAGACCAAACATGGCTTTTTCAGTCCCAGTGATCCCATTCTTCACCTTCCCGTAATGCTGGTACAGAGGCTCTAGATTTACAAAAGGGGATTTGAAGAGTATAGATTCCTGGGAAATAACCATGTGACAGACGGTGACAGCAGCTACCCTACACTTAACTCAGTGAATGCTGGACTGCTTTGTTTCTTAGAGGAATTAGCTAAATGAATAACTGTCTGCCCCTATGGAAATAAAGTCTAATGTGCAATTAAAATGAAAGATTTTCCTTGTGAGGGTGTGGGGAGATGTTAGATGAAATTATAGGAGTACCAGATAGAATCATAGAATCACAGAATGTTCTAGGCTGGAAGGGACCTCTAGAGGTCATCTGGTCCAACCTCCCTACACAAGTAGGGACATCTCTACCTAGGGCAGGTTGCTCACAGCCCCATCAATCCTGACCTTGAATGATTCCAGGGATGGAGCCTCCACCACCTCTCTGGGCAGCCCATTCCAGTGGTCTATCACCCTCATATTAAAGAACTTTTTTCTAATGTCCAGTCTAAATCTATCCTTTCCTAGATTAAAACCATTGCTCCTTGTCCTATCATTACAAACCCTTTTGAATAGACCTTCCCCTGCCTTCATGTAGGCACCCTTCAGGTGCTGGAGATGTGAAAAGTACTGTTGTTTCACATATTTAAAGATGAGGATAATTAAAAGATGTGAAACATATAGAGTCTGTCTTTAAAGGGAAATGCATTTGTAAGCCCCCATGCTAATACCTGTATCATTAGGGAGAATGTAAGGACTAGTTATGGTAGGTGGCAGATAGAAGACTAATTACAGAACACGCACTTGGATTTCCTTAGTATAATAATGAGAGGCCATTAAACAGTGGCAGGGAACAGTGAGTTCAGTGCTGCAATCTTCTTATTTATTTCTATTACAGTGCTGCGTGTAGGAATCAAATGAAATGGGAACCCCTGTTGTGGTAGGTGCTGCATAAGCACAAATTAGGTGATGGACTCCTGCAGTTTAAACACTGCTCTCTGTAGCCATTTCCTGTGGGGATTCGAGTCCAGTTCTGACAGCATTGAAGTGGGTGGCTTTTTCACCTGAACTTGTGGGAATTCATATTCCATGAAGTACGTTGAGGGTTTGAGCAGGTGAGCACTAGCAGAGGGATCATGGAGAGCTGAGGATGTACATGAAAGGGCAGAAGTGGAAGTTGAATGGGGTAAGCAGGATAGTAGCAGAGGCATATAAACTGATCTATTCATACTCCCTGGGTGAGGAGGTTGGATTATTACAATAATTGCTATTTCAGAACTAAAAAAAAGGGAAATTGAAATTCAAATTTCCTGGAGCTTCCTATGTGTCTGGAGATTATGAAATATCCAGTGTAGTATTTGTATGGTGTAACCAGTTCCTAATCCTCTCCCATTTGTAGGAATAGGATTTGTTTGGCTTCCTGGAAAAGGATTCAGATGAAAATGAGCCACGGACCAGCCAAATCCCAGGTGCTGGGCAGGAGACTCAGCTGGTTTTCCCCCAGCTCTGTCCTCTGCTTTGGGAGTACAGTGCCTGGTCTGCTGAAAGCCCTGCAGCAGGCTGGCTGGTGAGCACATCAGAGGGTCCCGCAGGTTAATGCACATTCCTAGCTGCAGCCCTGTCCTGTAATCCTTCTACTGCCACCTATGAGCCAACATGTAGAATCTCACCTGTGGGGTCGGAAAAAATATCAAGAAGCTTGTCTACTATTGAGACATCTGTCAATGAGAAAAAAACCTTATTTGGATGGTATTTCCTTCCACTAAAATGTCTTACATCTTTTGTAATCTTACTGATTTGCAGCCTATGATGCAGGTAACAGAGTAATAAAGAAGAGAGGAAATCAAGACACTTTAAAGTCATTTTTGCCAGAAGTATTTCTTTCTCCCCAGTGAAGACTTGCAGCACATGCAGTTTACTAATATAAGAGTCTTCATTATCAGAAAAGATCTAGAAGCTCAGGGTCCTCTTCCCAATATTTATCTGAGCTGAATGAAAAGAAAAGGATTAAGACTAGGATAACCATATTCTAGTATTTTCCCACCATAGTTTCCCAGTTTTCTAAGACTTCTGGATGAGAAATTTCTGAAGGTAAAGAAAGGTACCTTCTGTATTCTTTTCTTTGTAATGTTCATTTAGCTTCTCTTCCATTATAAAACGGCTTCTACAGTCACCTGTAAACATGATATGTAATGAATTATCTCTTGTTGTTGATGATGTTTGTTGGTTTGGTTTTTGTTTTTATTTTTGAAGTGGTACTTGCTGGTTTTATATTATTCCTTCTACTTTGTTGGAAAAGACAACTGGCAGTTATTCACCTTTTCAAAGTCTCCATACTTTTTATGAAATCAGAGACCTTTTTTCATATCAGTTGTTTCATTTTCAGGAAAAGAAATGGAAGTCCTTCCAATGGAGGCTATGGGTGTACTTCAGGAGATACAACCCTATGCTGGAATGAATGATGTTTGCTGGGGATATTAATAGATAGATTAATAGATTTTGCTGGGGATATTAATAGATTTCCTTTTGCAATAATTGGAGTATATATGTAATTGTTTTTACTTTGAAAAGTTCATCTGCAGTAACCAGTTTCTTTAGTCAAGAACCAATACTGGCTTTCCAAAAGTCTTGAGTTGTCAGTGTTGCCTGAAGATGCAGTGCTGTTTGATGGAAATTATCCACCTGCTTAAACATAGATGTCTAGTAAAGAAGTCCTAGGATATCTAAGATAACTACACAGGGTAGCAGAAATGAGATGGGATCTGAAGGGGACCTACACTTTCTTCAATCTGATCTGGACTGTTTCAGTATCAGATCAGACAAACTGGGACATGACAGGTGATATTTACTGCCTCCTTTTAGCCATGTCACTCTTCTCTACACCACTGAAAGTTAACCCTTTTTTATGAAGGTACCCGCATAAGTAATTAGGTGCTGGCTTTCAGGTGCTTCAGTTTAAGAAAGTTGCCACCGTGATTTTTACTTACAATGATAATTTTTATCATAATCTATATGAACAAAAAGGGAGCTCCAGATGTGCTATAAGCAACTGTTTAATGAATCCACACTTGGTTAGGATTGCTGTCATTTCTCTGGATATTCTTGTGTGGCTTTATTTGTATGTTCTAATTAAAAGAAGCTCTTGGATGTCTTCTTTATTTATGCACTTTTTAATTAGAAAATCCAGTAGTTAAGAACTGGGGCATGGGAATCTACAGCCACTTCATCTCCTGCTGTGATCTAGTTATATATCCCAAATTAATTGATATCAAGCCAAGTTAAAACTTGGATAAAATTGCCTTTAGGGATTAATCCTGGGTGTATTTGCAGGTCAGGCTGATGATTTAATATGGGTCAGCTGTACATGACTGATGAGTCTTGAATTTGCTCCTGTTGGGGGGTCCCAGGCACCCTTGTCCTGGAGACAGACACTCACTAAAGGTCCTGTGATGTGTTTTCCAAAAGAGAAAGTTTTGGTCTGGACGGTCCAGCCTATTTCCCAAGGCTTTGTAACCTCTAGAGTTCCAACCACACCCTTATCAGTGGGACACACTCTCATTTGTCACTTTCAAGGCCAGATCCTTTGGGGCCAAGGTCACTCTTCCAGCTGAAATGGACACACAACCATCTGGCCTAGTTGGGTTCTACAGATTGCTTCACAGGGGCCGTATGCAATGCCCTAAAAATAAATAATCAAATAAAACTATTGGATCCTGGAGAAAGTTGCTTTGAAAAATCATACATATGACATTATTTTCTTACATAAGACCCTGTGCCCCATTTTTGTGGTTTTAGGAATGAGAAGATGCTTACAGCGATGATTCAGAATTTTGCTTCTAGCATGGATAAGAGAATCTTATGAACAGGTCTATTGGCTGTTACTGTTTAGCTAGAAAGAAAAAGATATGTATGGAAGACTTGGCTGGTTGAGTACCCGTTTACTCCTGGAAGAGTTAAAAGGGGCAAAGAGCTGGGGACTCCCATAGGTTCCCAAACTTTTCAGTTTCTCAATCTCTTCCTTCACTTGCAGCCTGTGAAAAGGCAACATGCCAATCAATACCATGAAAGCAGCAAAACTTCACAGCAGCTTTCCTACAGAGAGCTGAAGTGAATTTTTTCACCTTTACTCTTTACTACCCTGAAAATAAGAACAAAAGACTTGGTTTTGGTGAAGCCAAGATTTTCACCTGCATTCTCCTGACAGTGATTCTCTGTAGCACAAATAAGAAACTATGCAAGAATGCCTTGATACTACGTTTTTTCTGTGGGCAATGCTAAATGAATAAGAAGCTTTATGTATATAATTATAACATGCCAGCACTTAAGAACTGATAGAAGTAAATGACACCCTTGCTCACAGAATGCAGAGGCCAAGTCTTGAACATGCAAAAATATGGAGTCTCCATTTTCCCATATGGCAAGGAGGCTCAGAGTAAAGTCCATGGAGGCAAATCTTGCATCAGGATTACTACTGCTGTATCTGTTATGAAGCAGTGTAGTTAGGCAGAAGAGGACTTGATTGCAAATATTACTTACTGTCAGATCCTTTCTCCTGGTATAATTCTGCTCAGCATATTTTTCCAAATTCTGCCTCAGAGCAGCTCTTCATGCCATTGAATAAACAGTTAATTCAAGTAACCATCCTCTGCTCTGATGCAAATTGATGTAAAAATGATAACAGAAATTTATCAGAAATTCATGCTCAGGTTCTCTGCTATATTACACTACCAGTTTGCACCAGCTAAAAATCTGACCCTAACACTGGGGTTTTTTTGTCACCTAGATTTGATTAGAAATCTCTTTCTTAAAGACTCTGTAAATATAGGTTCTTTAATTCTGCTTTAAATTCTCAGTGGAATAAGAATGTGTCTAATTTAGCCCTGCAAAACATGGCTAGAAGAATGCTCTTCAGTGCTGAAACACTTTACAGAGCATCTTTAAAACACTTCATGGAGACACTGATGGAATTTTCCTCCTTTCTACCCAGCATTCCCATTTCTAAAATTTAAAAAAGATACCAACCAGCACAATGCAGAGCATGAATTGTTTAGAATCAGGCATCTTTCCTCTCCTTCCCCCATGTAAAGCAATTTTCCTTTTAAATGTTTCAAAATTTGCAGCTGTGCCACTGTAACAGGATGTTCTTAGCTGTGGGAAATATATGAGCATCTGTATGCTTTCTGACTCAAATTGTTTTTGTTTAATTTAATTTTAGTGTACACTTGACATGATGAATTCAAGTCATGTATCTACTGAATAAGCATTGGGGAAGATGGATTGAGATGGGGAAAAGTAATGTGTCATCAAATGACACATTTTTTTCCACCCTATCTCAATGTCAAGGACACAAAAGAAAGGGAATGAATTAGTCTGAACAAATATGCTGAGAGACTTGTATTCTGGTATCTACTTCCTTGCTCCTAGTTAGAATTCATACTGTCAAGGAGGTAATTGGATACTGAACTGAAGATTTACAGGGAAGAATTAGCACCACTAGGGAAGTATGAAAAATGAAGCTCTTGATGATGTCTCTATAAGGGTTTATATTGGAGTTGCCAGTGTTGCATCTGTCCAGGTTTTCTTTGAGAAGATTATGGGCAAAGGACAATCCCATGACAATCACCAGCCAGGGAAGTCCTGCAGCCTGCTCTTTTTTCTGCCACAAAATTTTCATGTGAACTTGGACTAACCACATAAGAAGGCTTGAGGCATGGTCACAGGCAAGGTGGGGAGTGAATTACTTCAGCTTTGTGAGTGCTGTGGTAGCTTGCTCATGTTGTCACTTTTGGCTTCCCCCAGCATCAGCGTGTCAGCTCCAGGCCCCAGCAAGTGGTTGGTAGCAGCAAAGTACATGTTATGTGCACTGTCACCACTGAACAGTCATCTGTGATGTTGTGGTAAACAATAGCTGTGAATAATATGACAGTATAGATTATAATACATTGTCAAAATAGTTATCCATTGGCTTTAAAATGAAACTGACAGAAATATGGTTAAATTCATCTTAATTTATTAATGACTCAATAGCACACTTCAGTTCTAGTAAGTGAGGAGGCAGACAACCACCTCCTTCACTCTATAAGGGAGTGGGGTCTAAATTCTGGTTCGAGGAAGAGCCTGGTTATTTAAGACTCTTTAGTACCTAGTCCTTCTATAAATCCTTCCTATGTTGGTTAGTTAAATGGTATTTCATATTCCTGATATATTGATTAAGAGACTAAATTAAATAGCTTCTCTTATATTGACATTTTCTTCTGATAGCAGTTTAGCAGTGAAGGCTGCATGACCTCTTCTACTGATGTTGGGGATCCCCCATTGGTCTGCAAAGGCAGATTTCAGCTTATGATGGCTGTTCACTGAATGCAAGGGACTGCCATGAGTGTCTCAAAGTCAAAGTTTACATGAAAAACTTCATAGAAGGGAAAGCATTGTAGGGCAAGAGCATGAATTCACACTGAATGTGAATTCTGCACAGAAAAGATGCAGAAGAAAATTTCAGGCTTGTAACTATGAAAAAACACAGTCCTGACCAAACAAGCTCCCCCTCCAAACAACAACAAATCAACAAAACAACCAAAAAACCCCAAAGAAAACAAAACAAAACAAACAAACAAACCAACAAAAAACAAAACCACCACCACCAAAAAAAAAACCAACAGAACAAACCAAAACCAACAACAACAAAAAAACCCCAAACAACAAAACCAAAACCAAACAAACCAAAAATGACAAATCAAACAAAAAACATGCAAACAAATAAACCAACCAACCAAAAACCGTGAGATCTCCAAAGCAGAATCAGGATTTTAGATATAAATCATTGAAAAGGAAGGAACCACACTGGAAGGATGATGCTTTTGTAGCCAATGAGGTGGTCACACACTTTGTGACCTACTTTGCCTCAAGCTACAACCCTTGCCCCTTCACAGCTCTCTGTGCCTTGGGTCTAAGGTGAAGATGGAGGATGGCTTTCTGAGCACAAATTATTATACAACAGAGAGTTCTAGAAGTTCACTATTAAGATGCAGAACAACAGGCAAGAGAGCTTTGTTAGTTATCTGCTACATCAAAAAATAAGAACAAAACAGACTTGAGGAGAACCTGCCTAAGTTGAAAGTCATGTTTTGTCAAGTCAAAATGATTAAAACTTTATGATTATTATTATTATTTTCTTAACATCTGGAAGCTAAAGACTGAAAAATGTCAAGTACTCATCCAGGAAAAGCTTACACTCTGCAAAAGCTGTATTTAACAGCTTACGAAGTGATAACTTCTCTCTTTCTCTCCCCCCAGGCTTTTTATGCTATCAGATACCTTTCCGTACCTGCCATGATGGTGATGTCATCTCTGACATAAAGTAGTGGTTTTGTCAAGATAAAATATGTGCACCATTATTCTCCAAAGAAGTTCATAGCACTGTCTTGGGTTCTCTCCACCAAAAGTGCTTCAGCAGCAGCTGTGAAGTATAATGGATGGATTTGTTGCTGTGAGGAAAACTGCTCAAGCTAGGCTTGCTTCATTGCTGAGGAAAGAGTGAGGTCATGTTCCCCTCCCTTAGTCTGCCACCTGCCTTTGACATCCAGACACCTACCCTTGCTGCTTTCCACCCCTTAAACCTCTATCTGTCCCATTTAACTCACTGAACCTGCAAAAAAAAAAGGACTTTTTCCCCCTCAGGTTCACCATTCATGCAGATGGCTCAGTGTTTACAAACTTTCATAATGTCTTCACTGGGGTCAGGCACAACCCTCTGTTGCCCCATTATTATCTTCTGAGTTGGTAGTAATTTAAAATCTGTATTTCAGTATTTTTTTTCATGTTGAGTTCTGTGGTATTCTAAGGACTGTCCAAAAGGCCTTTGAGAAAGCAATTTACCTCTCTGCAGTTTTTATAATGACCAATTGCCCCATGTGCTACTTGTCAGCTGTTAGATCAGATCAACTCTCCAAGGACTTTGCTGTGGCAAATTATTAGTGGCAAATACTGAAAAGTTACGTCAGTGACATAACTTGATTTGCTGAGGAAGCTGGTAAGAATTGGAGTCATGTCTGTTACTGAGACCATTCATCCTCTTTAATTTTACAAGGCAGGAGCATTTTGTTGTTAGCTCATTCATAAATGTGTTCATGCCAAGGATGCTGGCTTGGTATAAGCTACAATAGTTGATTTAAATACCTCTTGACTTTTGTGGAAAAAGAAAACAGTCTTCTGGGAAGGCATATAGCTTCAAGTAAAAGCTGGAGCATTCAGAGTTTTTAGCCTTCTAGAGCCCTCTTCTGCTTACAAGAAAGTTTTGTTGTTTTTTTTCTGCTATCAGTGGAAGTTAATCATTAACTGTGCCAGGCAATGAAGGGAAAGCCTGCTTTCATGTGATAGCAGTAATAGGCATGAAGGTCCATCCCCACAAGGAGATAGAACTCTCTCCAGGGTGAACTTTTAGTTCCTAACAATAACATAATTTGAAAGAAAATAAAGAGCACCATCTGAGGCTGATCAATGAAGAGGACCTGAACAGTCACAGCAAAGTAACTCCTGTTCTGTTGGTAATGAGCTTGTTTTTGTTACTGATCTGAGCTTTCACCTGTAGCTTATGGCACCTGCAACCAGTCTTGATGGCTAGGCACCATTAGACCAGAACATTTTGGCACCTTAATCTTAAAACTGTCATGGGGATTTTGTGCTGGTGGCAATCATTGAGCAATTGTTTAACCAAATCAATCCACTGGAACTAAAGCCCCAAATTTCCAAAGAGTATGCTTCTGCTTTTTTTCATGAGCTGTCCTCTCTCTTTGATCTTGGTAGTGCCCACAAGTACTAGGTCCCCCACCCTAGATACACATTTCAACTCACCTCCTATGTGTCCTCCTTGCTGGTGGGGCACGTGGCAGCTGATAAGGCAGACATGCCCTATATAGGGACATGACATGCATTGCCTGGTTGTCTTATATCCTGTTCTGAATGGCCAGCTGGTGAGTACCTGCTCCTGCAACATGATTTCAACAGATGAATTCTCACTGCAGCTCTTACTGGAGTTGCCTATTCAGTTCTCCTTCCTCTTTCTGAACACCAGCTCTCAGGAAGCTTGTGGGAATTTCTAAGATTTTCTCTCCCATTTTTAACTGTTTTGGAAATTCAAAAAGGGTTGTAATGCATTTGGAGAAAAGGGTGGAGGAGTGTCTGGCCGTCAGATCATCTAATCTTCCGTTTTCACATGAAACCAGGCTGAGACATGGAGATGTGCTAATGACAGCAAAGAGGCTGATTTCAATGTGAATGGAGATGGTGAAAAAAACGGCAAGCATACAAAGCATCAATGCAAGGCTCCCCTCTAACACCATCAGAACCCAAGTTAACAACATTAATGTACTCCAGCCTATGGCTTTTCTTCAGCATCTGCCAAGGGCTACACAAGGGAACCATCTCTCTGAATGTCACCTTCTAATTTCTCTTGCCTCTCCCACTTGATAGCTCTCCTTTCAGTGCAGGAGTAACCCGATTCTGCTTAGTTTGTAAAACTTGACAAGACCACCGCTCAAGGTGCTAAGTTTTTAAGGTGCATTCATTTTTCATTTCAAATTCTGCCTCTCAAGCTATGTATAGTTCAGCATTTAGGCTGCAAATAAAGCTGTAGCTGGTGAGCTGAGTAGAAAAAAGGGATGATAAATGAGTTAATACTGAGTTTGTCACAAGGCCATTTGCTGCATGAATTAAAACACAAATTGCCCTACGGGTTTAGGGTTTACCAGCCCTGCTACAAAATATGTTAGTGCAGAAATCTGGCGATAGTGTGTTTGAAGGTCTATCTTTCTTTTAAAGCTGGGCAACTTGGCTGTCCTCTCTCTCACTCTGGCACGAAGTCAAAAGAATAGAGAACACTGTGCTTGTCTGAGTGATGCTTTAAAAGGGGAGTGTCATACGTGCATTAAATTAATCTCTTCAGGTCAGGTGAGCTGTCTGCTTAGCGGTGTCTGTCCATAAAGTATTATGTGCTTGTGGTCCCATTTCCTGAGTTCTAATTAATTTTTATGTTAAATGGTACTCTTAGCCGGCCTTCTCTCCTTTTGGTAGTAACAGCTACTATTGCTGTTAATTAAAGTAATACCTGACTCCATGCTACAGAGCAGGACCACATGCCATGAGAGCACTACATTCCTACAACTCAAAATAGCTCTTATAATGAAAAACTTAGGACAACCCAGACCCTTAGGAGAAAAGATTTAACATGGAAAAAAAGGAGGTCATGTACTAAATACCACATTAACTTCCATTTTTATTTTATTTTGACGTAATGCATACATGTTGCCCATGGGTAAGAGGTCAGTTTGCCTTTCAATCCCTCTCTTGCAGTCTGCAGACATCAGGTCTGGGTTCATGATGTTTCTGCTCCATCACAGCATCCCTCCCTCTTAGACAGTAAGTCTCTTTAGGGCTGCACTTTTCAGCCATGGTCTGTCTTCAGTTGGTGACTACTTCCTTTGACATCTTCTTCAAAGCAAATCATTATCTTTTCACCTGGCAAAATGAATAATGAGGAAAGGAGCACAGAACTGTGCATATTTGGCTAATGCAAACCATAAATCTCCTAATAAATTCTCATAAATCCCAGCCAGCCAAGTAACCTTCATCTCAGTGCATGAGACAATATGTAGTGACACATTCTTACTACTTCTTCCTCTCCTGTGGGCTCCATGTGCCTCCACTGTGTCCACCAACACTAAAGACTTTTTACTACTGGGCAGCTGTGGTAAAGCATTCCCTATGATCCCTGCTGTTGTAAGCTTGGGAAGAGCAGACTGTGGAAGGCAGCAAGGAAGTTTCCATGAACTACACCACCCCATTATTTGGCAGGGAATTAATGGTTATTAATTTCACTTTACCATGTTACATTTCCTTTATTTTGATTTAAATTTAACCAGCCATCTTGGGCAATACGCATACAGGGAAATTAAAATGCTTGTAGTACTGAGAAAAATAATATGCGGAACTTCCTCAGTCTCCTGGCTGCCTGTTGAGTTGCCAAGCATGTTACTGGCTTCTCTGCCATCCAGTTTGATGGTCTTGGCCCCAGTATCCCAGCATCGGAGTAGCCAAGTGATCAGTGGCTC
>JANHFX010029653.1:71523-99942 GCA_027560015.1 Chloroceryle amazona
TGTTAATTAGAAATACTGAACTGAAAAGTAAAATCACTGAACAGAATTAGTCCTGTTTTCACCCAAACCAGGACAGTGGGTTTGTGAGGAGCTTTGCCCATATGAGCTGCACATGTGAAGATTAGGCCTACAGAAAGAGGTGGTACATTTTTATATGCCATCCTGAGAAGTTTTCTAAGGAGTAGATCAGAGAAAGACACTCTCCTGGCTTGAAAGGCAGGTTTCAGGTGTGTTTTTTGCCTCCTGTTTGGGTGTTTCATCCCTGTGAAAAATTGCCTGAATCTGTCAGAGATCTGAGTCCTATTTCCTGTGGTCTTCCTGGAGACTGCGGAGATGAAATCTCCCACAGTTCTGACTATGTTGAACTCACTCCTTCCTCTGCTTCTTCTGATGTGTTATAGCTATTTGCATTCAGCTCATTCCCTGTGTTACAGAACAGGTGCCAGATCAGAGGTCCAGAAAGATTTCTATCCTTGGTCTTTGATCCTTGACAGTAAGATTTGTTTGCAAGCACTCAAAAGCAGAAAGAACAACTGCTACTGTTCTCGGAGCCTCTCATTTTGGTACCAAGGCAGTGTAAAAGAAGAAGGGAAGAAGCTCTGTCTCGCCCGTGGAAGGGCTGGATGTTAGGGCTGTGAATCCTAGTTGTGTCATGAATAAGTCAGGGGACAAGATTACATGGTTAACTAGAGAACTGCCCATGCAAACACCTGATTTTGAGTCAGCCTTAAATCATACATTCATTTAAGACTGATAAATTATACCTTGCCTGAAGTGGTCTTCTTTCCTGGCATGAGCAACACTTGAGGCTTGGGGTTCATCTGAAGAAAGGTCAAGTGCTGGTATCTTCAGCCAAAGTCTGTGGGAACTGATGATAGGATTTATGGAACTGAAGTTACTGGTGAGTTACATGTATGAAAAAAAAAGGGGGTTTACATATAATTGTGGTGTAGCTGGACCGTGCCCGTGTGTGCACATCCACTGTACTTGTTAGATAGTTTGTGCAGATGAGACAATGAGCTGGTTTGAGACAATGAGCTGGTTTAAGACAATGGACTGACTTGAAACTAGGGGTTAACTGAGCCTTTACAATGAAGTATTGACTGATGGCTACAGGAGCCATACAGGTGGGAACTGTGGACAGTTAGGTAGATCTCTCCCAACAGTTCCTGCTGTGTTTAAATGTTTTGCTTAACATCCTGGTTGGAATGATCAGGCAGGAGATTCCCAGAAGATTCCCAGAACTGTGCTTAGATAAGACACTTGTAAATAGTAAATAGAAGTTCCTGCAGGTACAGAATTGGTTATATGGGACCGTCTTTTTAGGGTATTTTTTATATGTAATTATGGTAGATCAGTAGTGATATGTTTCCTGGGGTCTTCATGTAGGACCACAGGCCAGCTGGACTTTAGGAACAGGCATAAGAGCCTTACTTAATCCAGCTGAAGATGTTGATTCAAGGATATTCACAACAGAGACTCCCATCATCAGTGGCAACAAGAAACTACTTTTGTTTAAGAGATCTGATTCTTCACATGACTTGTGTCGTGTGCCAAGTCCCCAGTAAGCTAGTTCTTCTTTTTGATAAACAGGCTGTGAGTGTCTGTGCAACAGGCTGTGGACAGAAGTGCTGCAAAAATGCCAAGTATCCAGAAATATCAATCCATAGGCATAAGAAACTGGGCTCTCAACCGTGTGTGTCTAACAACATGTCTCTCAACCCCAGTTCCTCATATGTAAAATAGGATATTAATTTTCTTGAAGTCTTGTGAAGATAAGTCCCTCTTGAAGCAGATAAGGACAATCATGAGGCACTCAGAAAAAAAAAATCATTATTCATTTGAATAATGAAATTCAAACTATGCAGGGTTTGAATGACTTATGAGAAAAATGGCACAGAGTTACCATTCTAACAGTGGCACTAAACTGGAGTTTTAAATAACTACCTGGTCAGTGCACACTGTGTCTTACATACAGTGAAAGAGGTAGGGGCCCAATGGGAAAACTGTGATTTTTGTAGTTACAAACTGGCATAGTACCCATGAAGAATGAATACAGAATAAAAAGAAATGGAAGGTTAAAATGCTGTTCCATTTCTGATATTTTCTTGACTATTGAATGCTTTGATTCTAAAACTTACTGTTGTGTTACATGCACTTCTGGACATGAGTGGTAATCAAAATCAATTTAGTAGGGCTAAAAAGCTCATTTAAAATATTTTCTTAGAGCTTCTTGATAGAATAGTTTGTGTCCTATGAGACTACCTTTATAAGAAATGAAACATCTATTTTTTTCTTTTCATAAAGCTTTACCATGACGCATGCAATAACAAACACTGTACTACACCAGTATGTGTTTGTGTTTACTCTGCTTGAGATTCCCCATCAGCCCTCACCACTGTTGATAATTCTGTCATTAAAGTTGAGTTTGCCATGGGAAGCATATAGACAAAAGTTAAACAAACAAAGTGAAGGACTAAGGAAAAATAAGCAACTTGCATCATGGAAATCTGTGTCCCTGCAGTGTGCTAACAGCATACCAGCATATGGAAGAATTGCCAAGAAAGGAATTGGGGAACTTCAGAGTTTCTTAGACAGGAACCCTGGCAGACAGACCTCATTAAAATGGAGATATCTTTATTCTTGTAGGTCCGGATCATTCCTTTCTCTGAGGTCATTTTGTCATTCAGTGTGACTCTTCTCAGTCTTTATATATTTCCATTTGAGCCATTCCATGCTTTTAGAGTTACTCTGGCATAATTTTATCTGAACTGATATCTCTGTAATAGCTGAGAAAAAAAAAAACAATAAAAAAACAAACCACAAAACAAAGCAAAACAAAAAAAAAAAAACACAAACCACCAAACAACCAAAAGCCCAACGCAGAAAGTGGTGCTAATGTCAAGCTTGATTTTAGAATCAAGTGGAGATACTCATCTTGAGCAGGCAAGAATCAGCCCACAGTCTGTAGGTTGGTTAACTGTAAGAAAAGGAAGAAACATCCCAGACATATTAATGAGCATCTTGGCATTGCACAGTTCAGGATTAACGATGAGATATTTATAGGTATCACTGTACTTAATCCTGAAAGGCAGGATTGTCATTGCTGTGTAATTATGCTATGGAGGTCCTTTCATTAAACTCTGTACAATGGCAGCTCCGGCCTGTTTTTGTCATGCAGTAGGTACTATCTAAAACCAATGAACCTGCTTTTCAAGTAAAGAACATGGGACCAGCAGGAATGTGCATTCCTGCATATGCAGCACAGCCGTAGCAAAAGTGCAGAACACCTCAAAGAGAGACACTTCTTTGCTTCAGGATGTTTCTGACTCTGGTTTGTTCTCTGGTTTACCCCAGGGGAGGAGGTGACTACAGAGAAAATAAAGAAGGTCAGACATGTTGCAAGGGATGTGTCCTTGCAAAAGATAGCTCTGAAACTGGTGATGCTCTTTGCCCGTCACCAATCACACAATGGGAGTGAGAGCTTGCTGGGCACCCCTTTCTCTCAACTGCAGTGTTGAGACCCAGCAGTTGGGTGCAGTGTGTATGCACTCTTACTGGCTTCCAGAGATGGCTAGAGGAATAGTCTCCTTTTAAAGCATCATGTCCTTGTCTTGATAGAGGCAGTTTTCTGAGTGATGTGTCAAAAGATGTAGGCTGAAATGCCAGCCGAACATACAAGTACCTGGCCCTGAGGCATGTGACCCATGGTCTTTTCCACTGTCCTGTAGGAATGCCAATCATTATATTGTGTTGATAAAGTCTCTCACGTATCACCTAATATAAACTGATTTGCACTTACCCAATATAAGCTTGCTTGTTAGGATGAGTGCTGAGGAACGGGAGGGCTGTGTGCTTGGTTAGATGAGAAACACTGGGAAGCTCCAGACTTTTCAATGCTTCTTTGTGGGATGTCTCCTGGTGAGCACAAGAAAAGGAACAAAGAATAAGAGAGCTCTCTGACATTACATGTTCCCATCATCCTTTATCTAAGCAGGCTGAAGCCTGCCAGTTATAGCCAGAAGTCAGAACAAGCTTCCTAGTTGGAGCTGTGCATTTTAATTAGCTGCTGTGCACTTGGTGGCTGAGCAGTGACATAAAGCAATTTTCTTAGCGGTATTTTTAAAAGGTCATACCTTATGGGAGGAATCTCCCATTTTAGTAATTTTTTTTTCTCTGAGTGCAGGTGCAGACTGTCTTTAGGTAAATATTTCTTACAAAAGAAGCACTCAATTTTGTATATGCCAGATCTTGAGATACTGCGTACCAACACTGCTCAGCTGAAGCCATGAATTGTTCTGATTTATCTCAGCAGCAGATATGTACTAGCTCAGGAAAAGGGGGGAGGGAGGAAGAAAATAAAAAAAAAAGAACAGAGAAAAATCCAAATAAAGAAAGGACAAACTCTGACAGTTCGTTGCTATAATTAACTTTGATTTTTAATCCACAGAACGTTATTTTGGTCCCATTTACACTGCTGTAGCTGGACTGTGCTAGCTCACAGGCTGCTATTAGGAAATCTTTGGCTAATCTTGGTGAAGCCTTGTCTTATTTTAAGTGAGCCTGACAGTAGACACAACATCACAGGATGGTTTCTAAGAAATACAGATCCTTATGAATATCTTCCTCCTGCTGTGCAGGGGAGATGTCTCAGGGCTGTTGTTGCCTTTGTTCCATCAGGATGCTTCTCTGCCAGCCTCAGTGCTGTCAGAGCCTTCTTGCAGGGGAGGATTCCAGCTCCAGCAAGTGATTCCCGTTTCTTTTATTTTTAGCGTCAAGATGTCTTTTATTCTGGCTGAAGGACAAAATCCCTTTTCACAGGGGCTGCTTGAACAGCAGAAATGAGTGGCTATTAAAAGAAAGCTTACTGTAAAATGGGATAATAACCTAGTTATTTTGCATTTTTAAGTCATTCTTGCATTGATATTTCCTTTCCTACGATGCACACCAATTAAAAGCCACTGAGCAATACAAAAGCAGTCTGTGCAATAATCTGACAAAGAATCGTGAGCTGTGAAATGAAAGAATTATTTCATTGCATTGATGTGAAGATCCATAGCAAATTCTTACAAAGCAGACTTTGTCCTTTACTATTTCTACAAATGTCCTTTAAGTCTTTGAAATGTCTTGTATGTTTTAATGCCTTCGTGTACAAATAAGCATAGGTGACACGCAGGGTTTCAAGGGCGGCTACTCTTCTTGTTTGTCTCCTGAATGCTCCTTCAGTATCCTCCATATTTCTAGTTGTGCAAAGGTACCAGGGCTGTGCAAGGCTCTCATCCCTGATACATTAGAAAATATTATTGACAGTACATGAATGTTCCTCCAGAGAGGTAGGGGGTTTTGTCTGGAGGGCAAAACATTGACTAGGAATGAGGGTAGCGGGCTATTCTGTTTCAGTGCCTAATAGTTACAGAATGGTGCATTTCAGTGGCCCTGAGGTTAATGGGAAGGTTGGGACAACCCTCAGTCAAGCAAATATTGTCAAAAACCAGCCATAACTGCACTGCAGATTTGGACGCAAGAATGGAAGAGGACAGATGAAGCTTGTAAACAGAGAAGGCACTCATTATGCTAACTTGGTTGTAGCTAATTAAAAGAGGATATTAGCTGATTGGATTACAGGGGATGGAGCAGCATGACCCTTTGTTCATGCCCATGCTTCCATCAGTAGGATTCTCTGGTCTGTCCAAGAGAGCTTCTGCATTATCCTCATTCATGATTCTTCTGTTTTCAGGGGCAGATGCTCCCACACAGTCTGCTCGCCAGCGTAGCATGCCAAACGCCCCGATAGCTGTCGTGCCAGGCTAGCTAGCGCTCTTACCGTTCTGCTGTCAGGCCATGGTAAGGAGAAGCTGCCACAGCATGCTGTTGGGCTCTCTGACTGCTCTCAGCGATTGTGCAGTCTGTTTCTGTTTCCAACCAACATGACTAGAGAAACAATATCCAGCACCTATCCACACCATGCTAAGCAGGGCCTTTATTTCTTCCATGTTGTTTGACATCCTCAATTTCCATAAACAGCACCTCTGCACATTTTTCTGCAAAGAGATGATCCAATGGAGTCTACTTCCAGATTTTCTAACTGGCCATGCCCCTCTCATTCAGTTAAGCAGAAAGACATCAGATCACTGTGTTGACACTAGAAGCTCTTTGGTTTAACTATCAACTGAAAATAGGGTGGCCATTAGATTTTCAAAGAAGGAAAGAGGAGAACTGTGTTAAAAAACATATGGTGCATTACCTGGAGTGGAAACTAAGGCTGATCATGTGCGTAATCATTTTTTGAAAGCTTTATTTTTACTTGATTTGGTGTTCCTGCCCATTAAGGTCACAGACCATAAGTGAACCTGGTTTTAGCTCTTTGATAGGTAGGTCCCCAATCTGCACTAGCCATCTAGGCTTGTGTTACAACTGTGGAGAGGGACCAGTGCTTTAGAAGCACAATGATCTCAGAATGGGTGTCTAACATGGTTCAATTTATGGAGGTGCCTTTCCCCATAAACTGCAATTAATGGTATATGAGGAGATATTCAGACACCGGGGTGACATTCACCTGGCAAAATCTTTAGGTATCTATGATGTGAGCATCTGCTTCTAAGATTTAATCAAGGTGTTCATTAGAGTCAATGAAGGTAAGGTGTGCCATTCATCTGATCTCTTCTTGAGGTCATCTCAGCATGTATAAAGACTACTCATATAACTCACAGATTATATGAATAATTAGAATAATTTAAGATTAACTGCTCCCGATGTTCCCTTGAACACCCTAGTTAGATTTCTGTTGACTACAAGGAAGACTTTGGTGTCTTGCTCAGATACAGTATACAATCTGCCTGTAGAGTAAAATGAATCCTGTGTCACCAATCAATCAGAAGCTCCTTATAAAAGCAATTGTTGATCACCCTGTAGGGAAGTAAGTTGTATTACTATTTTCCTGTCAGTAGGTGGAACAGTTGTCAGAGCGCATGCAAAAATTGAGACTTGAGGATGAAAAAACATGAATTCATTTTTAGATCATGTATATTCAAATATTCATTACCTCTTGATTTTAAAGCTACCAGTTGTCTAAATCTGCCTATGAAGTGTACTTTTATGCAGGGGTCTGGAAATGCAGAAATAACAAGAAGGATCCCTTTTAATCACATAGAACAAGGAACTGCAACTAAATGAGAACCTTTGATATAGTAAGAATTCAAGTACAGCCCAAGAACTCTTAAGGGTATCTCAGTCAGTCTCCAGAGATACTACTGGTATTGTGGTTAGAAATGCAAGAGAGCTAATAACATTACTCATTTGAACCATGGTAGATTACATTGATAACAGCAAAGTCTGTTATCACAAAGTAGGGCAGACACAGTAGGAGCTGGGACTATTTAGCAGTAGATTTTTGGCTGCCCTAGGACAAGAGAATAGCAGCAGATATTGTAGTCAGAAAATAGGGCACTCTGACCACGGGGAGTCCTATGGCCTACCGACAGCTGCTTTGTTTGAAAGGAAATATGGTCATTGATGTTGATCCAAACAGCAATGCAGACAAGGGAGACTATGGACATCTGGATTGAAAATGAGGTTTATATTAAAAGTGGTGGTTTCTTTCTTTCTTTCTTTCTTTCTTTCTTTCTTTCTTTCTTTCTTTCTTTCTTTCTTTCTTTCTTTCTTTCTTTCTTCTTGGGCTTTGAAGAAGATATTCTCAAGCTTTCTGTTTTGTGTGCATTACTGCCTATTTCAGGTTAAAAGTACCATTTAGTTGCAAACCCAATGAATGAATGTTCATTGCTTTGGAGCCTGGATGTGGTTTTTGTCTGCAAGGTCATATGGAGAATTCTTCCAGAAATATTTCTCTCTCCCTTCAGTGGGAAAGTGAAGATAGTGATGAAAGGATTAATGCACAAAGCCTTGCTGTACTGCTTTCCATTCCACTCAGTCTCTCATGGTCAGTAGTGCCAAGAATGCTGCATACTTTGGTTTCTGCTAGGTCTTCTCCAAGTCTGCTACTGCTTAGAGCTTTTACAATCTGTGTAGAAGTACATCAGGTTAATGCCCCCTGTTCTGAAATGAGAAGTAATGAACATGTAAAAACATTTCTGTAAGAAGTTTTAAACTCAGTAAATGTGTTCATTTTGTATTGTAAAGTTCAGCTGAAGGTGAGGACCTTGGGAAGATTACATTAGAAAAAATAAAATAGTCTAGCATGAACAGAATATTAAGGGATTCACTTGCAAACCCTAGCTTCATATAAAAGATTACTCTTATTTTACTTGTTTACATTTTGCCAAGGAACTGGCACATCTAAATAATATATTTTATTGGTGAATTCTGGAAGACGTTTATATAGAAGTGGATTTTGGTGCATGACTGTACACTAGCTGACCCCTCAAAGACCTTTCCAGACCTACTTTGCAAGGATTCTCCCTGTAGAATGCATTGGACAGTCTCTAAGTTATTTGACTGACGACTTTTATGAAACCCCCAGCTTACTGAAGTTCAGTTTCCTGACTGTGTCACATAAAATTGGACCAAATCTAGAAACAAATTCCCTTGAGCTAGAATGGATATAGACCAGTTTAGCTACTTAAACTCCAATGACTTATTTCAGGAACTACAGAAATCATCAAGTATATGCCCTATGTTACTCTCTCAAACTTGGAAAAAGAACTTCCTAGAATTCACTGAGGAGTGGGAAACAATAAAGGATGCCATTATGTAATAATATGCAGCTTGAGATCCTTTGGTTTATTGGTTTTGTTTTTGTTGTTGTTGGATTTTTTTTATTTTTTTGGGGGGGGGGTCTTTATTTTTCTTTTGTTGAAATAGGTAAGATTATTTTGTACATTTTACTTTATCCTCCTGGCTATGCCAACCAACCTGTCTATCCTTGCTATCTGCTATCTACTGTCCTTACCTATCCTCCTCCCATCCAAACCCTGTGGTTTATTGCTTTTGAGAAATAGTTGATGGGTTTACATCAGAGTGAAGTTATGGTCAAACCAAACTGCAAGGCCAGACATTTGACACCTCTCCAAATTCAGTCTTAGGATGATGTGGCCTATGAATAAGTGCTAGAAACATCTTTTTTTTTTTTTTTCATAGTGTGATTAACAATTGCAGGAAGAACTACAGCTTTCCACCTTCCTTACAGACATTGTCTCATTGCAGGGTCAGTCGCTGTATTTTCCTTAAACTTTTTGTGAGTTATGTGCCATGCTTCCAGTGTCAGAAGAACAATGCCCCCAAATGTCCGTAGCCATGAATCAAGCATAGCTTCCTACGTTAATGGATTATTGACTGAAAGAGCTAGAGCTGCTGTATGATTCACTTTGCCATTCTTGTGAATGCTGAGCTTCACTGTATCAGTTGACCTACATACTAACCTGGGAAATTACGAAAGACATTCAAAGTCAGATTTTGCCTAGTTTATATTAACAGATTTCCCTATAGATTTTTATGATGAAGTTGATTAATTTATTATTAGAACACATTATAGGCAGCGCTGAGATCATTCTTTTAATTTACTTCTTGTGACCCATTTTGCCCTCCTATTATTTCAGTATTTTTTTTTTCTCTGTCTCTGATTAGTAGTTTCATCTTAGAGTCCTAGAATCTGCATTTGAAAAATACGTATTAGGTCATCTAGGGCAACTTTTGTCTTTACTAAAGCTGCAGTATAGGTAATAGATGGAAGCAGCACTGTAGGCATTTCTGTAGCAAGGATATGTCAGAGCATTGGGCAGTGAATTCACATAACAGAGCAAGGTTAATCAGACAGTTGTCCATCTTCTTCATTGTGCTAGGTGACTTTGTCTTGAATCAGTCACAGGGTGAATATTCATCTGAGTCTCTAATTTGAGTTTCTAATTTGAATTTCTAGGTCATCTTGTAGTGGATTTGAACACAAATCATACAAAAAGTGTCTGTAAAAATAAAATAACTCAGGGATCTGGTTAAAAATAGTAAGTAGTATGTAGTGAGTCATTAGATCTGGCTTCACTGTGTGATTCAAGCACGTTTCTTGTCTGTCACACACCAAATCTGACTTTCACAGAGTGAACATGTCTCTAGATGAGAGAGGTGATGACATTCTGCCTCATGCATTACTACCGAAAAAAACCCAAATCAGCTAAATTCTGATCACAAATATCGTTATTCCTGGTGAAGGGGAACCAAGCAGAAAGGTCATGATTTGACTTTCAGATCTCCAATTACATCTACAAGGCTGGCACTTGGTGTGTGCATGTGGGGATCATTTCACTTGCAAATTGTGCATATTGACAGGTTCTTCTTATGTTTGCCTCTTTCAGACATCTTTTTGTTCATCTCCTTCAGGACTGGAGGGGCCTAAGAGAGTTATTCAAGACTAATCCCAGTGCTACCATTTCATATAACTCCTTATGTGAAGAAACCAATCTCAGTCTGAAAAGATCTTAGTTTTTTCACCCTCACAACTCCAAATGAATGCTAGTTTTAGTGCTTCACTATTTGATGATTAATAACCTTTTTCTATTACTCTTATTTTCCTAGCTTTAGACAGTGTTGGTTTATGGTTTGAATGCTTGCAACTCCTTTCCTACTATTTACTCTTCTGATGAATCAGAAACCTTTATTTAGCTAAATTGTCTGGATTATTACCTGATACTCTTTTTTAGATGGACCTTCATTCTCTTCTACGTGTCATTGATCTTTGACTCTCTTTAGCATGGACTTCTTTTTCTTGAACATCAGTGTCCCCACTTAGACATGGCACTTCAGAGGCAACAACACCAGATACTTGTCAATTACTTTGCAAGAATAACAAAAATTGAGAATTATTGCCTAATATAATATATTGAAACAGCTTCCAGAGAATGAGCCTGTGCTTCTGAAAGGGAAAAAAAATAAACAGAGAGAAAAACATGTTTTGAGACTCAGTGAATTATTAGTAATCTGAAGTGTATAGTCTGTTACCAATGCATGAATCAAATTAAGCAGTAATACTGATGTGCCTTGGTGCTTCTATCTTCAATAACCTTTGCCATCATTATCTAATTGTTCCTCACTGCATACCTGAAAAGTAAATATAGTTAATTTTGTAACAGAGACACCCTAACTATAACCTAATGAGAAATTTCAGAAAATTTTTTAATGACAGAATGTGACAGAAAATACTTTGCTGAACAAATATATCCTTAAATAAGAATAGAGAGGCTCTTGCCTGAATTTTTAAATCTTTTCTTAAAACATTAAAGTAGTGAGGTGGGTTTGTTTTTTTCATTAAAACCCCGTTATTTTTCTTGTTAACATTGGTGAAATGCATCAATATTGAAGCAATATTGATGATAGAGCATGATCCTGCTATATGGAAAACCTCCACTTGATTCCAGCACACCTTTTGACTCACCACCACTGCATCTTTAGTCAGGCAGGAGTTTCAGCCATCCTGTGCCTGACTATGGGTCTCTGTGTCCTCTTCATGCTGGTCATGGATTTTTTGCATCAGCTGACAGCAGAAACCAGGCATGCTGGGGCTGGACAACTTCAGTCCTGAGGGCTGGGTTCTGTTGGTGGCTAACAATCTGTGGAGTGCTTAAGAGCAACTTCCAGACCAAAAAAGGTGCTGTATTTCACAGCCCATTTTGAAAGACTCAGCTCCTGTCACTAATCTTGGACCTGACGATTCTTGAGAAAGGAAAATTCATGTTAGATAGAACAGTTTAACAAAAAGAAATGTAAAGGTCAAACCCTGGCACCAGCTTTGGCTTGAGGCACAATCTGGATCTAAGCATCCTCTATTATTATGGTATCCAGACAGATCCCTATGACGATCATCTCCAAATAGCAAGAAACAAGGAGGAATGCTGAGTTCACTGAGTCAAATAAGTTTTGCCAGTGGGCTCTTTCAGGGATAGCACCATGGTGTCCTATATTAGCTATCAGACTGGTCTGACTCGAGGAGATCCTGAAGAGCCACAGCCAAATTGTAAGCCATCTGGTCCCTGTGAAGAAGAGATACTTCTGAAGAAATTTCAGTGGGCCCTTGGTATCACTTCCCTCCTCACTAATGTAATTCCTGGACTTTTGTATATATATCCCAGTTTTTCAGCTAGGAAATGATATCATGGGTTTCAGATGGTTTTCCAGACCATAGAGGAAGTTTGAGCAAACAACTGGTAGATTAACTTTATCCAGGTAAAGGGTTTATGGATGCCAATCAAGGACAGTGTTAACACCATGTTTGGTCAACAAGAGAAGTGTTGAGCTGGAAATGAATGAATTAAAATTTGTGTGTTGGGAAGCAGGACTAACCGACAAAAAAGAAAACGATCCAATGGGATGTATAACCTTTTGGGGCTCATTTGTTTGAAATTATTGTAGTGACTAGAGAAGGGACATATAGAACAGAAGCAAGCAGAGTCATATTGCCCTCACCTGTAGGACTCAAATAACTATTCTGATGCTGTTGAATTTTAATATACTCACTTTGAGAGATGACTAGGCAAGTTGGATATGAAGAAATGGGTTTAGCTTTTTTTTGTTTTCTTCATCGATCCAGTTCTGCTAAAGCTTGAACAGCACAAGGAATAGGGGTTTTACTATCTCTCTTCATCTTGTTTCCTTTCCTTTTCTATGTTTATTTTTCCCATCTCTTGCTATGTTCTTAAAAAAGGGATAGTGCTCAGAGAACATTTGGCTGTGAACTCATCACCAAAAAGGCAGCTAAATAGCAATGCTTTAAAGAGCACCACAATGACATAAGTTTGCCAGGTCTCCAGGTGGCCTGAAAGTGTGTTGTGTCTGTCTTTCTCCTACAGACAGCATGTTTACAAGAGTTAGCACCAAAATGAGAAATGACAGGTTTTATCTTTGCTTTTCTTTCCTCTCCTCTATGGATAATATCCTGTTGTCACTCCGTCCAAAGAAACCTCTTAAGATCTAAGGAAGAGCAACAGAGCTTGCTCCAATCTCCTCTACCACCTTCTTTCATAAAGAGAGTTGTATTCAATGTTAAAGACTCTTTGTCAGAATTGCCTGCAGGAGAAGGAAATGAAGGATGCTGTTTTCCAAAGAAACTTCAAAATATGGCAATACTTTATTACCAAAAGTGTGCATTGCTTTCCCCCCTCCTCTTCCTCCTTGCCACCTTCCTTCTCCTGACACCCAACATAGCTCTGATCCAAACTATCAGTCCCATGACAGGGCATGTCTGCAAATCAAGCCTGTGATGGGTTATACTTTGTCTGATGACAGGAGAGAGACTGTGGCCCTGAGAAAGTAGTGGATATTTCTGGAAGCTCCCTTCCTCATTGTAGACCCCAAGGCACCATGGTTCCAGCTGATGTGAAACTTCTGATTTTCATCTCTCCAGGACAGTACCAGAAATTCAGCTGGGCACAGTTCTGGCCCACCAGCTGCATGTGGCATAGGTATTTTGGGAGTCTCTGAGGTTAACAATTGCCTCTCTCCTGCTGTGTTCTACTCCAACAAGAGAACTAGTAACATAACAGCCAATAAATTGTTTAATTCTTCATCTTACTGCTGCTCTTGTCTCTCAGATCCATTGAAACAGACCCTCCCAATCCTGAGATTTTCCAGCATCAGTAATGAGATCTCAAAAGAAAGCAAAGTGTAAGCAGAAGCTGGCTACATGAAGAAGCAAGAGAGATTCACAGTGTGAAAGGCTGCTGCTGCCTTAGGAGTAACAAGACTTCAGACCTACCGTGCTATCCCTTGCTTTCTGTGCCAGTGGAGATGTTAATGTTTGTGACTAACGTGTCACTGCCCAAGGCTTGCATGTCCTAGTTAGACTATATACAAGGGTGACTCTGTCTCCCAGTTCTGGGGTGAAAAACAATTTTAGATAGAAAGCATGTTCGACTACCTCTAAAACCAGAAAGGTAAGAGTAGTGCATTTTCCATCCTAAGGTAACCACCTGTGCAGTATCTTCTCTCCCACTGCAAGTCTGAGTTTCACAAGCCTGATCCAGCACTACAGGAAGGAAAGGAAAGTCTGTTATTGACTTCACTGCGCTGTGCATCAGGGTCTGTGTAAGTCAGCTGTAAATGGTTTCTGACATTGCATACATCCGCATCTGGCTGGTATCTTCTGGGGAAGACCAAAATGAAGGAACAGCCATAAAAAAAAACCACAAACCCAGAAAGGGGCACAAAGATGTCTAAAAATGAGTGAATTTTATGGGACTGTTTTTAACATGTAGCTTTACCTATTGTGTAAATGTGAGAGGCATAACACGCCAGTTGTTCCTGAGCAGTGAATCATGGTGGCTCTTGAGGAGCAGCGTGGGCCAGATGCACTTGTCTGCTTGCTCTCCTGTGACTCAAAGCGAGAATAAAAACTTGATCTGACATCAGAGCTGGGGCTGGAACATTTCCCCTGTTTAACCTAGAGGGAACCTCATTTCTATTGCTTTCTCTCATCTTTTTATGGCATGTATATTTTGGTTGTCTTGAGCATTTTTTGTTAAATGTGTGCTGAAAACCTGCATGAATAAGCCCTTAGTAAATTGACTTTAGCCATTCGTATTGACTCTGTCATTCTCATTCTTTATTGTTTTGAAGTCTTGAATGTAGTCTCTCATCTCATTAGCTGCATTTGGCCATATGATGTTCCCTCTGCCCTTACTTAATGCAAGTACAATATAAACCTCTTGTTCTCTATTTACACACATGCTCTGAGCCAGTATGGCTAGTCTTTTACTATGTATTAAATGAAGAACTTGCTTGGCAACATTAGCCTGACAGAAGCTGTCTGTGTTTGTGTGCTTGACAGTCGACCTTCATGAAAATTGCTGTTATTTTGGATGCAGCTTTTACAGCAAGGGGAATTTTAAGGAAGAAGCTGTTTCCAGAGCTGTTGTAGATCTGAGAAGCATCCCTTTCGGGGGATGTGAGAACTCTCTCTTATGAGCACACAAACTTCTTGTCTCACCTCAAGTACTTATTGGGAGTGTTCATATTTTTACTAATAGTATTGAAAGCAGCCAGAAGGCCAGCGAATCCTTAATACACAAAAAAAACTATTCTATTGTTCTGGATAATTTGGCTCCAGAGCAATGCAGAAATAAATTCTCAGCTAGACTGACACACAAGATGAAGTTTTCAAGTACTGATGTGTCAGATTAGCTCCATAAAAAACCCTTGCAGGACATTTCTTTTGAAATGTAAAGGGTGCATTTCACAGTTACCTCACAGTTATCAGTTCCATGTCCCATAGTTATTTTTTGCAAGCGTATCCACATGCAGAATTATGTATTACACAGGAAATAGAAGAATCTGTAGGCATATTTAAAGCTCATGGCAGATAACTGTTTCTTTACTTTCAGTAGAATGTTTTTTAAGTAGAAGTATTCTTAAGTCTTACCCTAGACATTAAGTCTGAAGAAACTTGCCCTTAATAGTTTGGGATGAAATTGGTGGTTATGTCTGCACTAATGAACCAACAGGCCTAAGGCATGGCTGTAAGACTGTCCAGACTGTCCAATTGTTGGTGTGCTCCTTGGAGAGACTGTAATGAAGACGAGTTCCTCAAAGGCCACTTCTTGGGGAACAGTACAGACAAGGATGGTTCTCAGTAAGAAGCAGGGATGAGGCCAGCCTGTGTCAGGCAGAAGAGAGCTGGCCACATGGGCAGCTGTGTCATGCTGTGACAACTAATGAGTCCTGGTCCCTTTATTTACTAGCATAGATGTAGCCAGTGGGTCAACAGGAACTGTCTGGAGAAAGTAGGTGTCTGGAGAAAGAGGGCAGCAGCATCTCTGAACTCTTACTAATGCAAACCCTGAGAGACCATTGAAAGGACAAAATTGAGAGGACAGCCAAAACACAGAGCACAGAGATGAGCTGCATAAGTGGCTCCTGCAGAGATGGAGACACTAATTAACGTTCCAGGGTCTAAGAGGGGCTCTGCTTTGTGACTGGCTGACAGAAGAGGACTTCCAAACCTAAATCGTTGCTGTTCTGTTCCCTTGAGCAGCAAGGAATGATTGTCATCGGTTCTTATGGGCCGTGCCTAATTTCAGAGCAGCTTTGCAACCCCTTGCTAGAGAAGGTGAGGTAACTTTGAACTCAGTGCCCAAGACTGAGGATCCAAGAGGCTCAGCTTTATGCCAATGACAAAAAAAGGGCTGGCTGAGGCTAGGAGCTGGAAGTCACGGTGTCCTGCACTGGCAGCTTGGTGGAGTGCTTCAAAAGTCTTGCTGCTACCAGTGAGCAGTGTAGATGTGAGAGGTGCTTCAAATATTTCAGTGACTGGTGATTGGCAGGCTGGACTATACTTAGCCTGATACCCTAGAAGAGGTGCTGAGCATCAGAAACAAGTGCTCAGATGAGACCCAGGTGCTGGGCGTCTGGGGTAGTTCTGAGCTGTCATTGCTCAGAAGCAAGAATCAAGCGAGTGTTTCTCTGGAGATTTCTGGCTACATCTGCACATGAAGTTGTTTCTGTTGGACTAGACACTTAACTCTGTGATGACAGATATTTGTGGTGTGTATCTCTCAGTCTGTCTTTCGGTATCCTTCACTTGCCAAAGTTTAGAAGTGCTAATTATGTTTCCAATTACAATCATTGAGATAATGTCATGCCCCCCAGAGTGGTGAAATCAGTTGCTGGATACATTTCTGATCAAACGTAGCTTATGGCTTCATCAGGAGTGGACGCCTGCAACAAATGATAAAAAATAAATCTGGGCCTCAAAGTCCTGGTAGCCAGTAGGGTAAGCAAGCATCAGCAGCGTGCCCTAGAAGGTGGGAAGGTTTGCAGTGTGCAGGGCTGTGTTAACAGAAGCATAGCAGAGAGATCAAGGATAATTATTATTCCCCTTTACATGGCACTCGTTAGATCATGTCTCTTGTACTATGCCACTTGTCCAGGTTTTAGAACCAGTACAAGAAAGATGCTGGGAGAAGACCCGTGGAGAGTCAACAAGGTGACAGAGGTTTGGAACATATGCCCTGGGAGGAAAGGCTGAGAGAACAGGGCTTGCTCAGCCTTGAGAAGGATTGTCTTTGAGGAGAGCTGTTAGCAGCCTTCTGGTATGTAAGAGAAAGTTATCAAGGAGATAAAGCTCTGGTGACATGGCACACCATCTGGGCAAAGAGTCTGAATCAACCTAGGGAGAAAAACATCCAACCACTATTGAACTGTGCACAAGGAAGACAAGGAAACCAAACATGACGCATGACACACTGCAAATATCTTTCCTGTGACTTCCTCAACTCGGGCTGTTCATGGGCCCATGTCTGCACTGGAGTTCTCAGAAGTAACTCCATTTCAAATATAAGCAATTTTAGGATTTTTTTCCGTTCAGGCTTTATTGCATTTGGCAATAGACAGTAGAGTGCTGGTCCAAACTCTTGGCTTAGGACTTGATTTGCATTTCTAATGAGCAGTGTGTTGGGTTTGTGTCTGGTGGGTTTTTGGTAGCAGAGAGGGGGCTACTGGCATAGCTCCTGCTAGAAGCTTTGAGAAGCTCCCCCTCCTCCAAGTAGGACCAACCTCTGGCCAAGGCAGAGCCCATCATTGCCTCTGTGATAACATACTTAACTGGGGAGAAACCTGTTGGGTGAATTCTTCCTGTTTTGGGGTTCTTTTATTTTGGAGAGGAGTGGGAAGTGGTATAGACAATCATGTGGGCACCAAGATCAGTGAGGAAGGAGAGGGGGAGGCACACCGGAGCAGCCAGTCCCCTTTGGCCTGTGGTGAGATGGCAGCCTGTGCCTGAACATGCCTTAGAGATCAATGGTGGGGCAGAGTCCCACCTGCAGCCCATGGAGGACCCCACACTGGAGCAGGAGACTGATCCCAAAGGAGGCCATGAACCTGAGGGAAGCCTGCACAATAACAGTCCACTGCTGGGAGGATTTTGGCTTGTGGAAGGGACCCATGCTAGCTGAAGAAGTTCATGGAGGACTGCCTCCCATGGGAAAGATGCCATGTTGCAACAGGGCAGGACTGTGAGGAGTTTTCTCCTTAAAGAGGAAGGTAGAAGCAGAAACAACATGGAAAGGACTGGGACTGGCCAGAACCTGCACTCCCTGCCCCCCTGCACTGCTGTGGGGGAGGAGGCAGCAGAGCTGGGCTTGAGAAGAAGGGAGGGGTGGGAGGAAGGTATATTTAAGATCCAGTTGTATTCATCACTGTCCTACTCTGATTCAATTGGTGGTGATTGTGTTGTTGAAATTAAATTGATTTTATTTCCCCAAGTCGAGTCAGTTTTTTGCTCGTGACCAATTGGTGAGTGAACCCTCCCTGTCCTTTGTCTTGGCCCTTGAGCCTTTTGTTGTATTTTCTCCTCCCCATCCCACCAGAGGGGAGTAGAAGTGAGTGAATGGCTACCTGGTGTTCAGTGCAGTCTGGATGGGCTCAAACCATGACACACATGCATTAAGTTTTAGCCATCACTGAATCCCTCAGGAACCTCTTATTTTGCTATTTATTAGGAAAACACAAACCACAAGCACATTCCCAGTACAAATGTAACTCATTCTGAATCTTTGCTAATTCCACAAAACACCAGTTTTACTAATTAGCACCTTGATTAATTAAAGTGGAAATAATTTAAGATGCTGTTTGCTTCTGGATAGGAAGGTCATTTTAATTTGTTTGTTAACTGAGTATGAAATATAAAAGTTGGTCAATCTCTTTCTATTAATCAAGCTCAATTTGTGTATTATCAGTTTCCCTTCCTGATGACCTTTTCAGTAGGATCATATGGTCATGTTTGTGATTTCAGCAGTGATGGGGACTGTTACCTAAGGCCCATCTTTCTTTCTAAAGGATTCAGCAAACTGAAATTATTATGCCAACTATTAGTTGGCAGAATTTGGCTTTTAAAAACCCCCAATCTCTTCAGTCCCCAGTTCAGCTCCAATGTACTTAGATCTTTTAAAAAAATTAATCTAAAACAAGGGTTTGCCTGGGGACATGAGGAGAACTGTCACCATCGCACTGTTTGTGCATATATCTACAGATACATTCAGTGATGGGATCAACAATTTAAGAGTCTTTTGAAGCTCATCTATCCTGCAACTCAGGTCTGAAAAAATATTAGTCCTTGGGAATGCTTGTGCAGCTTGACGCCATCACTGACATGTTCGGACTGCTCTGGAAGTGTGTGTAGGCATATCAACGTACTTAATAGCCAAGAGTAATCTGTTCTTATCAATGAGACTAGTGACACAGACCTTCCTTAGAAAAATTTAAAACGAATGGTCCAGTCAGGCCATTAGCCATCTGATCCAAACCCCCTTAATATCAACCGGTCAGACTTAGATGATATTTGTGGGGTTTGGGTCTCACCAGTGTGTTTTATCATGAGAGGCTGGTGTTTTAAAGAGAGAAGCGTTTCAGTAGTCTGTCCAGTGGTGCACTATGAGAGCATTAGGGTAGCAGCAGCATTTTGACAGCAACAGCAGATCTGCTAAGTATTCTTACGTACTTTGATCACAGTGCTCAAATGATATGTTGGTTTTCGTCTTATCTATTACTCTCTTCCACATAGGCCTTAAATGTAGGATTTAAAGCAGCCACCAATGTCTATTTAACAGGAATATTTTTCTGAACTGACTTTTACAGGATTAAAAAAAAAATATTATGAAGCACTTGGAATATCTTATTTGACAGGTCAACAGATTATTGAGTTTTGACTTAAATATCAAAAGCCACAATCCTTGGTGTGTTTCAGCACGCTGGGAAAATGCTTGAAATTCTCAGCAAATAAAATACTGAAAAGCTGATTACCTAATGTTCCACAGGGAAACTGTTGGGGAGGCTTGCTATAATCCAGCACTGTGTTTTAGCTGGATTTGTACCTTCACATTTACTGATCCACTTTTATGGATTGTCTGTGGGACTACTCCAACAATGACTTCAGCAAATTGGAGGCTTTCTCAGATGTATCATCTCTCCATCCTGATGGGGAAGGTGAACAAAGAGTGAGGCAGGATCTGCTTGTCTCACTCTTCCCAACAGGCCACTACTGTGGTCACTACCATCAGTGTCCTGTTAGAAAACATGAGAGTCAGCTGACAAAACAATAAAAGAAGTGGGACAATTTCCTGTTAGTTTCAGCAGTTCAAGGTCCACTGACTTCTACAAGCCCTGGACAATTTACTTCAGCTGAGGATCTGCCTTAACATTAGATTTGAACAATAAATCATCTCTTAAGCTTGTTCCACTGATCTTTATGGGAAGTTTGCCATTGCCTCTAGTCCTTGGCAGCTGAACTGGAGCTCAGGCACATTGGCCAACATCCACAAAAGCACTCTTGCTCTGGACTTCTGTTAATTTCTGTGGGACTTGGGTAGCGAAAAGCCTTTATGGATCTGGGCCTTCATTCCAAAAATCCTGAAAATTTGAGGAAGTTTATTTAGCATACACTATCCTCAGAAACTGTAAGTCATTCCTTTTTTTATTATTTTTTTTTTTGTCAAAGCCAATTGTTCTTTCACACTGCTAATATGTAAATTAATGAAATTAATGGGCACATAACTTCCTACTGATCAGTTAAAAGGGGCTTCAACTACCATTGCTTACTCTTCTGTTAGAAGTACAGAAGTTGGCTTTTGTCATAAAAGACAGGTCAAACCTCAGAAACAGAAGGGCAAAGCAAAACAAGGTGACAGATGAAGAGCTATCCCTGCAGGAGACCCCATCAACACGTGTACTTCTGGAAACAGTTTTAAAAGCATTTTCCTTTATTTTTAAGCCTGCAATAAATCATTTAGGTGAACTGATCATCAGGGTAAGGCTGAAACCCAGGACTCCTCAAAGTTGATTCCTACAGAGCATCATTAGTTACCTTTACGATAATAAGACCAGTGACATTCAATGAGTGCAGCATGAAACTGGGAGAGAATCATCTCTATGTTTTTCTCAGACACACATTGCTATTAAATTTTATCATTACTGTTAATTCATGACACAAACAGAAGGTTTCTCTGTGTAGTTCTCTCCACTGTGTAGTGGAGCAAGACTAGTGCACAGCAGGGTGATATCTAAGGGGATGCATCAAAGAAGGAAAGCAGGATTCTGGGTAAACTGCTGGGCAAGGAGTCTGAGACCTGGCTCTAACTCAGGGCTTTTCTCCAGATTTGTTATAGCCATTTTAACAGGGAGAGATGCAAACAGAGTGAAGACCTCTGTTGATCATTTCTGTCACTGCATCAGCTCTTCCTGACTTTCTATCCATGAGTCAGTGTAGAAAAGTAACATATAACCTAGAAAAGGGTTACTGAAAATTGATTTTTCTCTTTCTGGTTCAGCTATCCCAGCTCAGGTCCTTCAAACTAAAGGAAGAGTGGAGAACTTTTACCTTTTTAGCACTGTATGCTAGAGATGTGATGCATTAGCTTACTGCTGTATGAGCCATCCCAAGGAGACACAGATCAAAGATACCCTGGATCATCTCAAATGACACTGGGTAAAGGCCCACATGGACAATAGAAATGAGCCCATTGTGTCTCAGGAGCCTATTGTTGTCCATGGATATCCAGTCCCACAGAGTAATTCAGCTTACCCTGGAGTTGACTGACAGTGTCTGGATGACTGAATGACACCTCAGGCCACATTGTCTGTATTGACTGACTTTGCTGCAAAAGGAGCTCAAGACACCTGGCATTCAGGCAGGCATCTATGTGGATATATATGCTTCTTTATTCTTGAATGGATTTCCACCTAAGGCAACACTGTCTTTTTCTGTGGGTTGAGTTTGAACCACAGGAAAAAATTCAGTTATGGGTCCAAATTAAAACAAATCCATGCCATGAACTTACTTTTCTATGCAGGACAGTTATTTTTACTGTAGTATCCTACCTATAATATAAAAAAAAGAGTAAAAACTCCTTCAATCAACACATTTTTGTGCTGGGTTCTCATTTGATTTTAGAACAACCACTTTATTTGGGTGCGCTATTTCTCTTTTGGAAGTGTTAAGGACTTTCTGGTAGACTGAGACCAACCCCAATGAAAAGATGCACTCAAAAGACTGTACAGCCCCATCGAGTCAAACAACAGAAGGAAAGGAAAGATGGTACTGAGGAGACAGTCTGGCAAAACAGGAAACTGGAGGTAGTTTCAAGAAGGATCTAGGCAGCGGGTGGAGAAACGAGAGCATTAGATGAACCTGGAAAGAAAGAAATGTTAAAGTTTCAAGAGAAGGCACCTTGCTAAACCTCCTGGTGCAACAATATAATGCAACATCTAGAGGTACCTGTTTTGAATAAAACTGCTTGAATGTAAGTGCATAATAGCCTAAAAAAATCATAGAATGAATGAAGCTTAATACTGAGTGAGATTAAAGAGCTCTCTGGCCTGTCTGGTCTATTACTATTTCCACTAGAAGATAAAATAGGAAACCTGATTAGGCAGTTGGCAGGTATGACCAAGGGGGACTGACCCAACACACTGGCAGGTGGGAGTCACATTCAAAAGAAGTTATCTGAGAACTTTTTAAGAAAATGGTCATATTACAGTGCAGCAAAGGTTGCAGATACCACCCCGAGATGGAGAACTTCAAATGCACAAATAAAAGTGGGGTTGACTAGGTAAACAAACTCATGCTCTTACAGCAAATGCAGACACAGAACAGTTATTGTCCCATGTGGTTCAGTCTAAGTTTTGTGAGCTGTCTGAAGTTTTGTGAGCACCACATATCAACAGAATTTGGGCTAAGTGGAGAAAGCCCCAGGGAGACAATGAGATAATTAGAGACACTGTGCTAATGACATATGTCAGATGATGGGTAGGACTAGAGTTGCTCTGTCTAGGGAAGGTGTCAAGTAATTGTTCAATATATAACAGATTTCTGCAAAAATAGTCTATTCTCCATGTTCATTCCAGGTGGTAACATGATGCAATTCAGGAATATCTCAAAGAGTATTCTTGGCTTAGAAATTAGGAAGATGTTTTTAGTAGTGAGTCTAGCTAAAAAAGCAAAAAGAATGTGAGAGGCTAGGAAGTGTATCTTCCAGGAAATCCTGAATTTGACAGTCATATGTCCAGAACAGACGACTCCAGCAAGGGACTGCCAGCTGTGTACCCCTTCCAGCCCCATTTCACTCTGATTCTACAGTGCTGTGACAGGGATGGCAGAACAGCTGGATGCATGTTCATCAGTGGAACCTGACAACCCACTAATATGACACAATACCAGAGGCTGCCTAACATATGCAGGAAATACAACAGGTAATTCTGCAAAGAGCATGAAGCTTCCAGAAACTTGCATTTGTTTTCATTTAAATTTCACTGTCTATTTTCTTTTGGTTCGTCTATTAGTAATCACAGTGCTTCACACAGACCAATTCTGCTTGTGGTCCACAGGCCATTTTCCCACTGTCTGCCTCTTGATTGGTTATGACCATCACGTCAGTCCTTTCCAATGGAGCTGGGGGTAGAGAACTATAGGTATTGCTTGCAGTTTGCCTTGACTGAGGAAGACCTTCTTATCTGCAGGGGCAGCACTGGGACTGAATGAGGCTGTATTAGGGATCCAGCCTGTACTAACCTTTTCATTGTCTCATACAAAGTGAGCTCTGCTGGCCATTGCAACTGTGATGGTGAAAGGTAGTAGTCAGGCACCCAGTCCCCAGTCACTCTGCCAGTCTGAATATGGGAGAGGACAGTGAGGTTCTCTGAGGGCTTCCTCCACCATACTGTGACCCGTGATATGAGGACTGGACACTGAAGTGTATGTGTTATATCTTCACATTAGGGCACTATAGTCTTACTTGTGGCTGTGTAATGACAGGGAGTGTTGGGATTGTTACCTATTTCTCTCACAAGGCAAATAGCTCTAACAAGCTAGATGGTCTCCTTTCTGGAGAGGATAATTTGAGTTGATGAACTGCTTGGCTTTGTTCTGGGCAGGCTTTCCTCCCTCTCATGCAGAGAAGGTCTATTTCCTTAAAGGATGGAATATATGATATTTTGTCCTGTGGCTGTTGTGATGTTCAGGGGAAACACGAGTGTATCTGTGCTGGACTCATTTTCACTTCCCACCTTTAATTTCTTGTCCTCTGGAGGTAGATGTTACCAGCACCCCAGCTGCTGGTTGCCATCTTTAGCATGTGCTTGCTTCTTTTACTTCAAAATAGAAAACAGCTTTGTACCATTTGTACCATTTCCTAATGGACAGTTCTCCAAAGTAAAGATTCCTTTATGTCTGATGCCAGTTAGCACCTTACAGCCTGTCCCAAAAGAGACCAGGGCTCACTTGGACATGCTGAAGGCATCCTCTTTCATTCCAAAGTTTTGCCTTCCTTTGAAAGTCAGACAGGAGCATAGCCAGAAGGTAATGTGTAAATAAAAATGTGTAAATGTAAATACAGAGTGGTGCCTGAACTATCAATAGTGCAGATAATGACAGAACTTTGCTCCCAAATGTCATTCCAGCATCTTTTGTATCCTTCATGTTCTCTGTCATCAAAATAACCTTGGGTTCTCAATGCTGCCTAAACCAAAGTCAAGTGTTACGTATCTCTACTTCAGTGTCTAAATTCATATTTAATTTCATATTTAGAAAACTGATAGGTGTTTTAAGCATGAGCAAATGAGCAACTTAATCTGTCTTATAAATTAGGCAGTAATTTACAGATGAATTTTAGCCCATTCAGCATGTAAGAGGATAAAGTACCTTTTATTTTGCTTCAATTTGCCTGAAACACTCAGGTTTAAGTGTCCAGATTTTAAATATTAGTATGTAAAAAGGAAAGTATTTAGAATTCTTTTTTGTCTTTTCACTTGGTTGACTTACATTTCTGTGTCTCCATGTCAGTGTGAACTGTGAAGCTGAATGATGGAAGTATGTTTTCCCAAGGAGCTATCATTAGCCATTCCAATGCAGCAATGAGCAATAGTGCTCCTGTTACACCAAATATGAGGCGAAGAAAGCCACAGAACTCCACATCTTGAGAAGTGCTTGTTTACATTTTTTTTCAGTGACAGGATCATGATTTCCTCTAGCTGTTGCTTTGTGTCTCATGCTCCCCAATATATGCCATTTTTTAACTTGGATACATTTTTAATGAGTGTAACTCCAGGACAGTCGAGTGTCAACTTGAACATTTAAAGAAAGAATTAAGGCTAAGTAACTACAAAAGGAGAGAGCTGGAAAGAGCCAAAAATGGAGATATGGATGCTGTGGACAACACAGCACTTTGGTCTAAAAGTTTATTATTCTTTAGAGGAAACTGAAGGTTCTGTTTGCTGGGTGGTTTTGGTTGTTCACAACTTGTTAATGGTTGAATTTTAAGAGATGCAGTTATTACTGAATCCAGAATTAGTATAAAGAAACATAATTTGGCAGATGAAGTACAACATAATGGAAGAACAAAAACAAAGACTTCACAGAAAATAAGACCTGGCAATTCAGAGTACAGCACTCATTAGCTTGCTTGGAATTTATAACGGGATTGTGTGCAGTGGAGTTAATCCTTAAGGAATATATGCTGTCTAAAATTAAAGATAGGGTAAGAAACATTGAGGAATACTTTGTGCATTTTCTGAGAGGCCTTTATAATTTACTTAAAACTAACAAACTTAACGAGTATTGGCCAATTTAACAACCTCAGAAGCATCAAAAGTTTCTGTTCTTGCTCAAGTACAGCATGGGATTTAATTATCTTGCTATCTCTTGTCACTCCAGCAGTTTCATTAGAAGCTGTGTACTTGGGTCTGCCTTTGATTCATTTCCTAATGAGATAAGACAGAATGGATGAAAAATCAAATAAGTACCTGAATCTGCAATAACATGAATAATTTCCGAAGATCACCTATATCCTCATTTTAATGTTGAACAGACCCTGACTGGCAAGGATAATATACCCATAATCTTGAGCTCAGGTCAGTAATAGAGCTTTTTAATAATAAAGCTTCAGTGGGCTCATTTCCAGCTGGTATTTGCATTGCCTTTCAGGGATCCTTGCTTGGGCCACATTCATCTCTCATTCTTTAAAAAGCACTAGGTGGTGAAGGCTGTCACTGGTCAGGAACTGAATTTGAACAGGATTCTGTGAGCTCCTGCCACATGTCTTAAGCATAAATCACCCCACTTGGAGTGCTATGGAGATATCTGTGAGTCCATCTATGTCTTCTTTGTGGTTGTCACCAGAGGGTGAAGGGTACTGTTGGTACTAAAGCCAAACCAAACTGATGGTACAGGCATACAAGGGAGCCTAGTGACAATATGCTTAGTTCAGATTCTGTAGATAAGCACTTCAAGCTACTGAGCTTCTGTCTTGGCCCATGTCTGTTCACTTCCTAATGTACTAGTATGAGCCTTTCTTCCTCCAGAGTGACTGTGTCCTACAGCGGCCACCTACACCCAGGACATCTAACACTGCTGGGAATGCCGCTCAAGTTTTTTGGATCTCAAGACAGACCAAGTGGGATTCCAAACCATTCCAAGTGGAATCCTTGGGAAAATCAAGTCCTTGAGGGCAAATTGAGAACATCAGACATCGCTGGGTATGGAGATGTTCCCCATAGTAGGGAGATGGGAGTCAGAGGCAATGAATGTCCAGAACTTCTCAACAATATCCCAGGAGAAGCGAAGGACTTTACCTCAAGGGAAGACTTTTCTTCTATGGAATAGAAAAGCTACCTCTCTCATGGATGTAGAGAGAAGGGTTGTGGAAGTCTGGATTGCTGTAGGACTGATCCTTGCTCTCCTGCCTATGGGCATGAGAAACAGTATACGTGTGACTATATACATATATGTGCGTTTTTCTCTCAATCTCAGTTTTAACTTTTGGCTTTCCTGTACACAGCAGATAACGCCAGAGTTTCCTGCAGGAAAAAACCATTTCTTGTGCACCACATATAAGAAAACGTGCACTAGAATATGAAATGGTCACATTTCCTGATTTACGGTCAGTCATTTCTGCAATTTTCCTCCTAACCTAATAGCACAGGGTCTTTTATAAAGCACAATAGACCAGTAACCTCAGTTTGTCAGAAAATGGATTGGAAAATCTGTCAGGTCTTGTCTGTTACCTGCAAGAGTCAAAGAAACACAGTATGTTGTCATTTAGAACTTGCATACTTGGTAATCCAGTCAGGAGCAAAATAATTCACTTCTGTCTCAGGTTTACCAGGCTGTCAGTGCATTTACCAAGGTAAATTTTGAGTCACCCCATAAAGTTTATGCATCTACATTAGTGACCAGCAGGGGAGAGAATAATGCATCCTTCTTATGAGGCATCTAAGGAAAAGGGATAGCAACTTCATGATTTGATAGTTGACTTTTCTCAATCAGTATGTTTCCTGCTGTGTAAAAAATTGAATCTTACTAACAATAGCTTGTCATTTCTCAATTAGTTTTTATTACGACAATCTTCCTGGTTGCAGAGAACAAACAAACAAACAAAAAACAACAAAAACACTGTGAAAAATCTTTGCTCCAGTAGTTACAGGACTATGAATTTATAAGACACTTAAGAAATCGTTCCCAGTGTGGAGCTCACAAAATGGCAGCAAAGGGACGTTAAACGCCAGAAGTCAATATGACCTTTCTAAACAGACTGAATTTGCAGTGGGAAATGAACAAGAGTGAAATTCTCTTGGTCATTGTGGTTATCTATGACATAAACACTCATATCTGAGCACATGTCCCTTCCTCCCCATTATATTCATTATTTACAGGGGAAGACCTAGTCAGCAAAACCAGTGGAGTTTAAGATGGAATTTCCCTTATCTGAAGCCTCCTACATTTGGTCCCCATTGACTCTATTGACTTGGTTTCTGATTCAGTCCTTGTCAAAGGTCATGGTTGGGCTGGCCACTACAAGAACGACACACTCCATGTTAGCCCCTCTCCCTTCCCAAAGGGGAATAGAAAGGGAATAAGGGAGAGAGACTTAAGAACTGGAAAAGAAAACTATAACAGCTTTAATGAAACAATAAAATGAAATGTATACAAATATATACAAAACCAATATTGAACCCAACCCCCTGATGGCAATTACATCACCATCACCACTGATGCTGTGTGCAGACTCCGGGAAAGTCCCACACCGGACTTAGCGTCAGACGGGAACCAGATTCAGGAACTCGATTCTGGAACTGGATTCAGGAATGCATGGACTGGGTGGAAGGTAGAATGAACAAGAGTCCTCATATCCAAGACACTGAAGAAGAGAGCTTGACCCTCATGATCCCTCAGCTTGAATATGACATACATGGACTGGAATCTCTCACTGGTCAGTTTAGAGTCACCTGTCCTGGCTGCTTCTCCCTGCAGATGTGGCCTTTTACTTTCTGCATCCCCAACACAGGACACAATATTTAGAAGTGACCTTGGTCCCATAGGAGCAAGTATAAACAAGAGCCTTTCAGCACACTGATTCTTAGTAGAACATAGAATCATAGAATCATAGAATCATAGAATAGATTGGGTTGGAAAAGACCTCCAAGATCATCGAGTCCAACCCC